>JAOQMS010042414.1:0-13812 GCA_027563885.1 Erythroxylum longipes
ATGCTTTATTATTCAAATTAATGTGATGCCATGTGGAGTAACTGTAGTGATCGCACGTAGCGCTCCTTTATCATAGGCTATGTAACGGAATGACCTGCGGGCGTCCCGGTGCGTACCCTACGATAAGGGGGTGTTACAGTAACCATCCTTGATGGTTCACCCATATCACACATATCACAACAATTTATACAATCATATAATTCACATTTATCAACATGTAACATCATAACATACTTTAATCATAAACTTTTGCATTTTTTTCAATAAATTCAATTCCATATTTCAAATTCAATCATTCAAATCATATAATTTATATGTATGTGCAACATTAATGAGACTCACATTCATTTATTTCGTTGTTGTGACTGAGTACCTTTTCACTGTCCCGTATCTATTATGGATACTGAGCTCATTTATACTGTCCTTTATCCGTTGAGGGATACAGGGCTCATTTTACATAATGAGCTATAGGCTCTTACCACAGTCTGAGCTTTAAGCTCTTTTTCACTAGCGACTCTGGTCATAATTACCTTTATTTTTCAGACATTCATGTAATGAAATGCACCATGTGTATTCAATCATTATGCTCATTCAGTCACGTTGACATTCTTTCTCATTTCCATTTGTCATTAGACTTTTAGTCCGGCATTCAACATTTAAGTTGAGAAATAAGTATTCAATCACATTCACATTCAAGTAGCACTTCTAATGTTTTATTCATGCATTAAACGCCTCAGACATTAAATGTCTAGAATTCGTTAAGTACACATCACATAACAATTCAATACATAATCTAATAAACAAACAATCATAGTGAGACCATCTTAGGTTACTCACAGTTTGCTATAGATAGCTTATTGCCTCGACGTCCCAGCAATGTCAGGATGCACACAATCTGTTTGCTCCTCTATATCATACAATACACATTTACACACATTAAAAAGTTTCACAATTGTATAAGTACTCATTCATGCACATATGTATATATGGATTATGTACAATGCATGTTCAATGACAATCTTGAGTAAATTTCCTTAATACACGTCTCAAAATCAATTAACATATCTTTTAATCATTCTTTAATACCTAATACACTTTCCTTACTTTAATCTCTTCATTCATCATCCACTAGGCTCATTCAAGATCCCATTCAATCCTAATTACATCATAGGAAAGCATTAACAAGTCAATAATTTATCTATGTATATGATTTGGGACAATAAGCATAACTTTCACTATGGATGTTGGATTAAGTTTATTCAAGTACAGTTTCGAAGAGAACTTCGATTTCTATAACTTCCATGAAGACCCCGAAGAGATATTTTTCCATCTAAAGGGTCAACATTTTAAATTTCTGTAGGCGTCCTGAGAATGTCCACCTAGCGAACATATATGTCCCTTCAAACAGACATGAGCAGAGCTGGAACATTGAAATTCCAAAGAAGGTCCACCCAGCAGATATGTATGTCCGCCCAACGGACATTTACTAAAAATTTTCCAAATTTCTAGCTCCTACAATCACCTCTAACACGTCCCATGCATATCCTATCATTCCTACTTCAATTTCTCTTCATTATCACTCCATTACAATTCAAATCATCCACAAAACACATTATAAAAAATTGTTTATCATAATCACATAAACATAACATCAACCATGTTTATACATTCTTCAATATTTCAGCACACTTCATCATCATTTTCATCCTATTTCATCTCTTTTGCTTAGTCTATCTTTTCTAGATTAATACACCATAATTTCCTCTTCATTAATACTCCATTTCAGCTCAATATTATACACACATAAATCAAAATCCATGATTGATCAAAAACACCAAAACAGAACATATTCTTGTACACTTTCAACTCTAAATTTTTGCATATGTTCAACTTAGATATCATCTTCATTTCACTTATAATTGATTAACCGAACTTACCTCATTTCAAGAAATCATAATACTCCTTATATGCTCTAAAATAATGTTAATTCATCTTTAAAGCAATCAAAGCAATCCACGTTAATATAAGGAAAATAGAGCATAAAATCATCCATTCACTAATCAATTTTCTGCAATTCTTTATACACCATTTTCATAATCAATTTAACCCAAAAGCATCACTACATCAAATACTCCTTCTTATAAGCTCTAAACTCATGTTAATTCATCTCTAAAGCAATCAAAGCAATCCATGTTAATATAAGGAAAACAGAGCATAAAAACATTCATTCACTAATCAATTTTTTGCACTTCTTTATACACCATTTTCATAATCAATTTAACCCAAAAGCGTCACTACATCAATTTATGAATCATTACTCATTATTTATGTAAAAACAAGAAATTTACATGATCATTTCACCACTCACGTTTTACACAATTAATTTCATGATTATGATCATTAATCTCAAATTACTCATCAAATTAGTTACATTTAACAATACACATGATGATCAAAGCATAACTTACTTGATTTAGCTCCAAAATCTTCAAGATTTTAGTTAGCCCTAGCTTTACATATAACCCACGTTCATCATCATCGAAGAGTGATAAGGTTGGGTCTTTGGTGAGAATGAAAGAGAGAGCAAGCTAAAAGCAGTAAGTGAAAGATGGGAGGGTTAGGTTCAATGTGTATGGAAGTTGGAGAAGCAAATTTGTGAAGAAAAAAGAGAGGAAGAAGGTGATGAAGTTTACAAAGAGAGGGAGAGAAAAGCAAGATGAAAACACTTAAATTGGTCATTCAATTAAAGACTGAATAATAAGTAGTCTTTCATTTAGTGAATAACATGAATGAAGACACGGTGTGGCAACTGACACTTATCACTTGCCATATGCCCAATTTTTATGGGTTTCACATGCTCCTCTTATTTAACTAGTCCATTTAAATCCAATTTCTATTTCAATTGTCTCCCAATTTTCAATCACATATGTCATTAAATCCAATTGACATTCATAAAAATTTACACTATCACTTGACATTAATTTCTACTTCCATTTATTAATTGTCCTGCCATTTGGCATTTTTCCTAGTCTAAAAATACCCAAAATTTTCGAAAATTTCCTAAATTTCACCAAAATTTCTAGATTCATACTTAGACACCCCAATTCAATTTTCAATAAATATAAGCCACAATTTATATCAAAAATCACATTTATAATTCAATTATACCTGAAGAATGTCAATGAATGCATGTAAAATCATTTTAATGTGTGCAATAATTAATATTCACCTATGTGTGTATGCTATATTATGTGTAACACCCCACTACCATAAATCACAAACTGGAACACCCTATGGACATTCCAGTATATAATCTATAATAATGGCATATTAGAGCAATCACATATCTAAATTAATCGTGGCATCAACTATTATACAAAAAAGTCACCAAATTTTAAAACCAACTGCATTCCTAATTTCATTTCATAAAAACCAAACTTACATTGTAGCTTTACAAAACCATCCAAATATATACAATATCAAATCCCTATACAAAATACACTGCTTAAAAGAGGAATTGCACATAAACTACTAACTAATCCTTCAGTCTCAGCTGACCAACCTTTGAGCCATTTCTTGACAAAAATACAAGAATTAGTCTTCTCGTAGAGTTTGTCTGTCTCCAATATCCTCTCTCGGACCTGAAATATCAACGTTGCAATTTTAATGAGTTTTGCAAACTCAATGATGTAACCATCCTTGATGGTTCACCCAAGTTCATACCACATATCAAATCATATAAGCACATAATTCACAATTTTCTATTTAACAATTAGCACCACATATCATAAAATGCACATATCTCAATCTTAGTTAACTACATATTCACATTACAATTCAATCAGTCAATTACACTTAATAAGTGTATATATAATGTTCATGTGACCCACATTCAATTATTAAATTATTGTGATTGAGTGCCTAAATTGTCCGGTATCCATTGTGGATACCAGGCTCATTGATATTGCCCCTTACCCGTTGCGAATATATGGCTCATTATATATATCGAGCCTTTAGCTCTATACCACATTTAAGAGCTTTAAGCTCATTTTTGGTGGCTACTTATTTCACAACTATCATTATCTAATCATGCATTCATGCATGAAATGCATCTCATTCATATTCAATCAATTATATTTTCAGTCATTCCCATTTTCAATCTCATTCCCATTCAAGCACATTTTTATTCCCATATACACATATCATCAGGCCTTAGTCCAGCAATAAAAAAAAACATATTGAGTAACACATATTTCACCAATTTCACATTCGAGGAACACTTCAATATCACATTTGATCAATTACATTTGCATTCATATTCTTGTTCACAATAATCATCATACTAGGTTTGGCATGAACATTCAACCATGTAGTCAATCTCATTCACATACAAGTAACACTTCCAATGTTTTAATCATGCATCAAAACTCCTCGGACATTTCATGTCCAGAATTCAGTACACATGCATCAATATCAAATTCAATTCAGTAATAAACAAAAAAAGTCAAGGTGAGACCACCTTAGGTTACTCACAAATCACTCCAGAAAGCTATTGCCTTGAAGTCCCAGCAATGTCTGGATGATGGCGCTCTAAATGTTCCTCTATATCATGCAAAACGCATTTACACATTTCACAATTTTGCACAATGGTGTAAGTATTCAGTTATGCAATTCTATGCATACGAAATATGTACAATGCATGTTCAGGACAATTCCAGGTTCCTTATCATTATTCTAGTCACATTAGTCATTAATATATCAAAACTCAATTGATCAGTCAAAATTTGTCTAAAAACACTTTCAAGTCCACATTGCATGATTATTATCATAAGGAAAATGGTGTATTTCTATAACACTTTCTTCTAGAAAATTGTTTCCCTATGCCTTAAGTTTCTAATAACTCTAATACCATTCAATTTGGTTCAATATTGTATGAGTTATGCTCAAAATACTGTAGACTAAGTACATTTGAAATTTAGCTAGTGCATGATCATGTTGTCCAGTTATACAACTCATATCTCTTAATTACAATATCTAAAAATTACAAAATTTATACCAATTGAAAGCTAAGAGAATAAGCTACAACTTTGTGAAGACATCTTTGTTTGATTTAGCCTAAATCAATATAGTTTATTCGATAATAACAGGACATGATTTCTGTCCCTAGGAGTGCTACATCTTAAGCCAAGACTCACTTTCATGCCAAATTTTAAAACTCTTAGAGACAGAACTAAAATTATACTTCTTCAAGAAAGTTGTATCCATATGTATCTACTTTAATCTAAAACAAGAATCAACCCATTTTTAAATCTAAAGGTCAATATATAATCAAAATATCGAAGCATGTTCAGTGAAAAAAACTACAGCTAACATATTCCAGCAATTCTTCTTTCATTTTTTTCCAGATTGTTTTACACTTTATACCAAGGTTAAACAGCCTCTTTATAGTTCATAAATTATACATCTATTAGGCCTGAATCATACTCCAATTCCTCATCAATAACAACTCTTATGCCCGTTCAACATTATTCACTTAATAGCTCATAAAGTATCAAACCAGAAACTTTTACATTATTATACATATAGTCCTAGTTCTTTCCCAATTCAAGAACATCAAATTAACAACTTGCTTTAGCATAAGTCCCCCTTCATTATACTTCAAATCAGACCTAATTCATCCATAAATCAATCTATATCCCACGGTTTTCATAAACCAAAAACAAAATAGAAAAACTTCCAAGTTTATGTAACATTTTCCAGCACATATCTTCACCAATATCACATGCATTTCATTCCAATTCAAGCATCATTCTTATATCATTTGACATGCCATAAAACTTAGATTGTTACTTACCTATTAGGCTTCCAATACAACATAAAAATTTAGATTAAACAAAGTCTCCATGCAAGTAAAATCAACACAAACTTATGGTGAAAGTAAGGTGATTTTCGAACAGCAATATGAAGATCATAATCAGCTAGTTTTCTTGGCAATTTGGTGAAGGATTGAGGTGTGCTTTTCGTGTAGAACTTTAGCTAGGGTTAAGAACAAAATACAAAGAAAATTTGGAGCAATTACGGTGGAGAAAGGTGAGGGAAACAGCAGAAATATTGCTGCTGGAAT
Source organism: Erythroxylum longipes (assembly GCA_027563885.1). NCBI lineage: Eukaryota > Viridiplantae > Streptophyta > Magnoliopsida > Malpighiales > Erythroxylaceae > Erythroxylum > Erythroxylum longipes. The sequence goes on from JAOQMS010042414.1 coordinate 6,125, forward strand.
TTGCTCCATCATCATGCTAGGTGTCAACTTTTAAACTCACCATGTGTCTTAAGGCATGTAATACATTTGCCTAATTAATCAACTGCCACTAGTCCACGTATTAGGTTGCCATTTGTCCCCTACTAAATCAGTTCACATTTCATTCCAAGATTGGTCCACATGTCACATAATAATTGGTCCATTTCTCAATTAATTCCTAATCCAATTGTCACTTATTTAATTATATCAAATGTCACTCAATTTTAAGCTTAGTTATCCTAATTTTCCATGTCTTAATTAGTCTTGCCACTAGGAAAAACCACTAGGCATTTTTCCTAGTCCAAAAATACCCCAAAATTTTATAAAATTTTTAAATGTCCAAAATGTCACCAAAATTGCGAAATTAATTCTAATACATACCAATTCAATTTTCAAGACAAATGATCCAAAATTCACATTTTTAATCACATTAAAAATCACTTATACCCGAAAAATGTCAATTAATGCATGTACAACCATATTAATGTGCAAAACTCAATATTCTCGTACATGTGTATGCCACATTATGCATAAGCACTATTTTAACCTTATCATAAATAACAGGATGTTACATTATGCATGAGCATGAAATACACTTTCTAACTTTTCAATAATCTCTTTTGTACAAAATTCTAGGGTCCTAACCTTTAACATGGGATAACAGGATGTTACATCTTATTTGCAGATGATGTCTTCCTATTTGCTAAGGCTACCAAGCGGCAAGCTAGCATCATCAGGAACACAATGGATATATTTTTTTAGTGTTTCTGGCATGCGAGTTAATGATAATAAATCCAAAATGTTTGTTGCTCCCACAGTTATCCGGAGAGTTAGAGAACAGTTCAGAACCACTGTCAACTTCCCTTTGACTAATAATCTTGGGAACTATCTGGGGGCTCCCCTTGCTTCATTATAGAGTCTCCAAGGACACTTATTTTGGATATATTTAATTCTAAACTCTTGGCTTGGAAAGAAAAGTTGCTGAACTTGGCAGGGCGTACTACTCTTGCCAGGACTACTCTCTCTACATTACCAGTATACTCCATGTAAACAACTTGGCTTCCTCAATCTCTCTGTGCAGGCATAGAGAGGAGTATTCGCTCCTTTATTTGGTCCTCCAAGTAGGATGGAAGAGGACTTCACTTGGTGAATTAGAACCGAGTTATAAGAAGTAGGAGGGATGGAGCTTTGGGTCTCCAGTTGACTAGGGCTCAAAACAGGTCATTATTTGGCAAGCTTTGTTGGGAATTGATTACGGGTTCTTCAAAATTATGGGTGGATATCTTTTTGCAAAAATACCTTCCATTTGGTGATCATTGCGTGGCGTCATATAATTCTTCAGGTTATTATGTTTATCATTCCATTATTAAAATTTTTAAGGAGTTGGAGAGTCGCTTCACGTGGAGAATTGGGAATGGCTCGGCGGTATCTTTATGGTTTGATAAGTGGTGTTCTGATAAGGAGCTAGTGTTTATCGTTGATAATATCAGGGAGAGTGAGGCTCATTATCGGGTGTCTAATTTCATTTTGCATAGAGCAGAATGGGATTTGGAAGTTTTGCAGTCAACCCTTCCTTTGGAGATTAAGGAATCCATAAGAGCCATTCCTCTTCCTCGTCTTTCAGAAAAAGGAGATGTATATGTTTGGTCGGCTGCCCCTAATGGGGTCTTTTCTTCTAAATTAGCCTACCGCTGGCTTACTAAGGACCAAGAGGAGAACTTTTAATCGAGGATTGCTTGGGTTTGGAAACTTCAAGCTCCGGAGAAAATGAGTTCTTTTATTTGGCTTCTTTTTCAGGAGTGTATAGCCTGTAATTTCACTACAAGAAAAATGTGTTTTTGCGATGATATTTACTGACGAAAGACGAAGACATTCCGTCCGTAAGTAAGATCAGCGACAGACATTACCGATGGACAAAAGCGTCGTAGAAATGGCCGTAGCTAATAAATACCGACAGAAAATTAGTTTCGGTCGGTAAATTTACCAACAGAATAATTTTTACCTTCGGTAAGATTACCGACGGAATATCTTTACGTCGGTGAATTGAACGACGAATTATCTTTATGTCTCGGTATATTTATCGATTTTTTCCATCGGTATATTTACCAACAGTTGGAAATTTCCATCGATAAATTGTTACAAAGTTACCAACGGAGATTTCGTCGCATACAGTTGCCGTCTTTCTGTCGATACTTTTATGTAGATTGTTTCTACTTTACCGACGAAACTTGTTCTTCCGTAGGTTATTACCGACAGAAATTTTTTGTCCGTTGGTAAATTTTTTAGTGGTAGCGACAGATTTTCATATGTCCATCGGTAAATGAATTAAAAAAGATTTTTTTAAAATGTACTGGCAATACCATCAATAAATTTTATTTTGCATAATTGAAACAACTATTAATGTAATAATATAAATTTAATTTTTTAAACATAAATTTGATTAATGATATAAAGTTGAAAATATCTTAATTGATAATAAAAACATTAAACTGTACATAATAAGTTTTCGTATCTCTACTAAAATGTTTAAAAGTACACTATTAATTTGGAGACAGCAAATGCTCTGATTGATGCGATGAGGTGCTACCCCTACCCTTCAACCATCCATCTCATTACGGAGCTGAGCTATGTAATCCATCAACTGTGGCAACTGAGTTGCCACCATTTGTACTGTGCTCTCAAGCTGAACGACTCTCTCATTGGATGCTGACTGCCTACTAGATGCAGCTGTACTGGACGTTGAGGATTGCGAATAACATGTATTCGCAAATAAGCCTAACCCAAATATCCTTCCCCAACGGTCCCTACCACCAACTGCATGAAGATAAGTTTAAGTCTCATCAACATCTTCAGACTGCTGAGACTGTCGTTGAATGCTTTCTTATATCAAAAGGCAATGTTTATATTAGTAAGTGATAATTATTAAGCATTAATATTAAACCATAAATTTCACATACATTGAGTTCTCTACAACGATTGTTGATGAATGTCACACCGTCATGCTTCTTTGTGTGAGTGTGCAAAAAGAGCTGACGGGGTGTAGGCCTCATGCCCATAGTCTTTTCCTGCATAAGAATAAAATGTTATAAGTTAATTAGAATTTATAAAAATTTCGGCAGAGTTTGCTCTATTTTAATGAAATCTACCCCCTGTTGAACAAAGAACAAAACTAAAAAACACAGTCGTATATGGCCCCAGACGTTTATAACATTATCATTCTCAACAAGAAACACATATTTTCATTCCAAAATTCACACATAAAATTCAATAGAAATACAGCAAAGTAAAGAAATGACAATATAAATTTAAAGTGTCGATACTTACAAGTCTCTCTGCATGCTCATGGTGGGTAATAGATCCTCCCGTATGTATGGGAAGACTCTCTCCCTTGGTCCTCCACGTCTATTGGCTGAATTACACTCTGAAAGGGACATTGCCTCAGGTGATGTCCAATACTGCTGCCAACGACTCCATATTTCTTCAGAAATGTAAAGCGGTCGTATACCTGCTCTGCATATCGCAGCAACGAAGTCGTGATAACGTGTACGTACTTGTCTTTCCCATACTCTATAGACGATCGCATCAAATTGAGAATCCCAAAAAAATTCTTTCTGAAACAAAAGTAAAAACATTCAATTAATACTTATGATGTAATGATATTATTTATCTAATAAATGTACAAAATTGTTAATTAAAAAAGAAAATAATAATTTTTGTTGTACCTCAAACTCGTGATAGTAAAATTCCCTTGTCACCTAAGAGATATTCTTCTAGGCAAAGCCTTCAATATCAATCTTCTCCTTGAATTTTGATGTCATGTTTCTTGAACACGGTCCAACTGGAATGAACCTAATATAAGATTGAAAATTTTTATACTGTTATGAATATTGAAACTTATAACTTAATTATAAACATATAGTGTTCAATGTATTTTCACTTACATATTATTGACAATTGTAATGTAATTTCTTCCATCAGGTCCCTCTTCTCCAGTCCGGTGGCCACTTCCTTCATCATCATTGTTTACCCCTGATACCTCTGTCTGTATAGGGGTAGTAAATGATGTATGGGTCGTGGATAGTGCAGCATCTACAGAAGGTACCTCATCTACAAGTGTAGTAGCTGGAAGGGGAGGAGGAGATTCAGTTCCAGTTGCTACACCATGAGATGCTTAACTTGTACAGTAATTACCTCCGAATCGTGGTCTCAATCTTGGTCGAGAAATATCCTGTCTTCTCTTTGGTGCCATATTTCAACCTGAAATTAATATTTGATTGAATTTGATTGAATTTTCTTGAATAAGCATTATATATCGAACCTTCAACTCTAGCCTTATTTTTTACATTTTTCTTCAAGTGATGCAAATACCTATATGACCGAATAGGGTTATATGATTTTAGTTATGAAAACATGATGTGACATCAATTACAAATATGAACTTGTTAAATTACGTACCTCTCAAATGGATACATCCAACAATATTGAACTGGACTGGCTAGTTTAGCCTAGTGTGCTAAATGAACAGGTAGATGCTCCATACAGTCAAAGAAGCTTGGAGGAAATATCCCTTCTAACTTAAACAAAATTAATGGAATTTCCCTTTCTAGTTTTTCCATTTTAGCCAACTTAATTTCAGATGCTGTTAAGCTTTTGAAAAACAAACTTAATTCTGTTATTACTTCCCAAACCTTATTTGGTAGCAACTCCCAAAATGCAATTGGAATTAGCCTTTGCATAAACACATGACAATTATGACTTTTTATCCCAAATAATTTGTACTTCCTTATGTCCACACACATTGCCAAGTTTGAGACATAACCATCAGGAAACTTTAGACTTTTCAACCATTTACATGATATTTCCTTTTGCTGTTTATCTAACGTGTAACATGCTTTCGGATATTTACCTATGTGAAGATCTTTATGTAACTTATTCCTTCTACAAAAAAGTTTCAAATCAGCTTGTGATTTTGCATTATCTTTTGTCCTCCCTTCAATATTCATAATGGTATTGAACAAATTGTCAAAAATATTTTTTCAATATGCGTCACATCTAGATTATGACGTATCAAATTAGTTTTCCAATATGGCAAATCCCAAAAGATGCTTTGTTTTCTCGAGCCAAAGTTTCTACTAATGCTTGTATTATTTTCATCAGCTTCAAATTCTGTAACTTTCAGCAAACCTAATTCCTCAATCTCCTTCAATATCTCTTCACCAGCTTTCTAAGGGAGATGAGGTGATTTAACCACCCTATTCTTAATGAACTTTTGTTTATTGCGCCTAAATGGATGATCTAAAGGAAGAAATTTTCTGTGGTTGTCAAACCAACATATTTTGCCCCCGTTTGAAAGATAAAATGCATCTGAATCATTTCCACAATAAGGACAAGCCAATTTTCCTGCTATGCTCCATCTAGATAACATGGCATATGCCAGAAAATCAGTAATTGTTCACATCAAAGCTGCTCTCAACACAAAATTTTGTTTCAGAGACACATCGTATGCCTCAACACCATATTCCCAAAGATGTTGCAATTCAGTTATCAATGGTTATAAGAATACATCAATTTTATGCTTCAGATTTGTAGGCCCTGGCACAATCACTGCCAAGAACATATATGCCTCTTTCATACACATCCATGGAGGCAAATTATAAGGAGTAATTATGATTGGCCATGGTGAATATTGCTAGCCGGATTGACCAAAAGGTTGGAATCCATCCTTCTGTAATCCCAACCTAACATTTCAACTTTCAACTGCAAACTCATAATGGGTGTCATTTAAATATTTCCATGCCAATGCATCTTATGGATGATCCATTATTCCATCTTCCTGTTGGTGTTCATTGTGCCATCTCATGTGAGATGCAGTAACATTAGAAGCATATAGTCTTTGAAGTCTCGGAGTTAGCGGGAAATGATACATCCGCTTCCAAAGTACTAACTTTCCTTTCATAGAACGCTTTCTAGGCTTGAACCTAAATTGTCCACAAAATTTGCACTCTTGTAATTCCACATCATCAACCCAATACAACATACATCCCAATTTGCAACAATCAATCTTTTTAACAGGCAAACCAAGACCCCTAATAAGTTTCTTGATATTGTAAAAACTATCAACCATGGTATGATCAGGAGGCAATGATTCATCATACCATCCAAGAATTTTATCAAAATTACGATCAGAAATATGCCCTTCAAACTTTATGTTCAAGATATGAGCAATTGATGACAATTGAGTCATTGTTTCACAATTTGACCATAGTTCTTGGTCAGCTGACTGTAGTAAGTCAAAAAACTGTTTAGATTGTGGGTTGGGTTCTTCTTCAAGATTTTCTATATTTTCTTGAAAGGTATTACCGGCTGCATCATAAACCATTTGCATGTAAGGATTTTCATTTGCATCCATATTATTTGTTCTAAATCCAATCCCCCCTTCAAACTCATTTAAGCTCACTGACGATTGTGCTTCATTAGCCTTTGAGGTACTACTAATCAACGGTTCCCCATGTCGTGTCCACTCAAAATAATTTGGGACAAACCCTCTTCCCAACAAATTTCCATTCACTTCATCAACAGGAAGGAAACGAATGTGCTTACACTTTTTAAGTGGACGTCTGATCTTTGTCCCATCCATATATGCAGGTTGGGAACATACATAATGAATAAAAGCTTCAACTCCCTCAACAAACTCAAGATTAATGAAACCATCACGTGATAATCGTCTATACATCCAAAATCTATCAACATGACTCATTTCTACAAAATTGTTTATTTAAAATAGTGATTCCATAGTTAGTATCCTTCATGTTCTCCAAAATTTACAAAACATCTAAACTTTAGACAAATTCCCTTAAGTATTAACCAATTGAATTAATCACCTACATTTGATTTCAAAACTATGGTACGTGCCATTGTTTACACTTATGAATCAAGAAAACAAGTTCTCGCTGTGACTCCTAGGCTCGTGAAATTTTTCACCGATAAGCCTCATAGGAGCTGCGTCACGGGTTTCCAGCCTATATATCGTCTTGGGGTTGTATTATAGAAAGCAATTGTCTTGTCTATAAAACGTTTTTATTCCTTATGTTAATAAGTTTACATTAATCAAATCGAAGTTGATTAATGCAAACCGATCAAACTATAACGTCTCAAACTAATTCAACATACTATAAATATAGACTATTAAAGAAAAACATAAAAACTCATCAACAATTAGAAGAATATTCTAAACAATAACACAAAATGAAGAACTCCTTTGCATTTACACAAAATCCAAAGGTATCATAATCATATTATTAAAGAAATACATATGGTAAATATTAGTTGGACAACTAACCTGGATGCATGGACAACTTTAGACTACAACAAAGAAAGATGAGTGACGCTCTCTAACACAATATAGGGCCTGCGAAAAAAATCAAATATTTAATATAAGATTGAGAAATTAAAATGTGATATGCATTACATGATAGAATTTGAAAGTGTGGTTCTTGTCAACAATAATGACAATATTTTGATGTAAGTAAATAGAGTAAACTCAAATATTCATTATCTAAATTCATTATAGGTATTGAAATTATGAATAACATACTTGGAGCCTAAAAGACTTATAATGATAAATAAAACAATTCTAAAAACATAATTCAAAATTTTGATAAAATATAAAA
>JAOQMS010042415.1:0-13811 GCA_027563885.1 Erythroxylum longipes
GTGTGTATTTTACATGAATGAAATGATCATTATGATTGTTCTGAAAGTGAAAAGTGATGTTTTATGAATATGCAAAGGTGTGAAAAATATGTTACGTGTATTGATGTGATGTATGAATTGAGTGAACCATTGATGATGGTTACCTCGCATGAATTGAGTGAACCATTGATGAAGGTTACCTCATCTGAGTTCGCAAAATTCACCCAAAATTTGCAATATTTTTTAGGCTCGGAAGAGTTACCCCATTAGGCTAACGAGAGTACAGACACTACATTCAAGTAAGAGATAGAGTTCGGGATCGGTTCGCGTTTGCATTTGTATTTTCTTATTTTTGTATCGAATTGAGCCTTATGCAATTATGTAACATGTATATTTGAATATTTCTGCTTTATAATAACTTTCCATAGTAGAAAAGCTTGTAAATGAGATTGATTTTGAGTGTAATATTAATAAATGTGATTCTGATGTTATGACAGAAAAGAAGGGACCCAATTTTGATTATTTATATTCCACATATATGTGCTTTGTTAAAAAAAAAGTGTAATGAGTTCGATTATTGACTATTCTACCATGCCACTCTTGTGGGGTACGTTCTTGGACATCACTTAGGATGTCGGGTACGTGTCCTGCGAGAGTGGGTTGTTACATCTATTAAAGTATAAGAAATAGTATGGAGTATTTTGATCATAACTTGCACAATACAAGATAAAAATGTATGAATTTGATGTCGTTAGAAACCTAAGACATAGAGGAACATTTGATTAGAAGAAAGTTTTGTCTGAAAACTTCTAGTTTTTAGTCAAAAATGGCAAAAAAGGAAGAAATGAAGGAAGAGAACACAACAAGTCATGATCGTGCAATGTGGAAAGTTGCGATCATGACTCATCACGATTGCGACTCTATTGAAAAATAAAGGAAGTCATGATCATGCCTTACTATGATCGCGACTCTACTGTTGAAGGAAGAAAGTCGCGATTGTGACTCTGAAACTCTTTAAAAAAAAGAGGGACTGTTTTGAACATCCTTTGATCTTTTGTCCATAACTTCTTCTCCCGACCACCAAATGACATGGGATTTGAACCAACAAACTCGAAACACATTTTAATACATTTAAACACAAAATTCTAACCATATGAAATCATTTTTGAGATATTGAGTGATAAATTTGAGATGAAATTGATGAGGAGTTTTGGAATTTCATAACTGAAGTATTTTCACTAAACATGCTTCAGTATTTTAGACATAACTTCTTATGTGGTTATCAAAATGGAATGATTCTTGATTTAGAGAGAAAAAAAAGAGACATAGGGATACAAAATTGTTTTGAAGAAATATAATTTTAATTCTGTCCCTAATAATTTCAAAATTTGGATTGAAATTGAGTCTTGTATTAGGCTATATCACTACTAGAGACAAAAATCATGTCCTGTTGTTATCGAATAAACTGTATTGATGTAGCTAGAATCAGATAAAAGAGTCTTCATAAAATTTGTAATTTATTCTCTTAGATTTCAATTGATATAAATTTTATAAGTTTTTGATATTGGAATTGAGAGATATAAGTTGTACAACTTGACAGCATGATCATGCATTAGTTGAACTTCTAATGTGCTTAGTCCACAATATTTGGAGTATAACTTTCAGAGTAATGAACGGAATTACATAATATTGGAGTCATTAGAAACTTAAGAGGTAGGAGATAAATTTTCTAGAAGAAATTATTGCCAAATTATTTCATTTTGGTGGTCAGATTGATCATGAGCAGTAGACCCGAAGGTATATCCAAGAAAAATCTGAATTGACGAAATGAGTTATGAATTTTGATTTTAATGGTTTTATTGAATTATAAACCATAAGTATAAATGATACTTATGTGAGTTTGGAAATATCAATGTTTGTGTGACGAGAGTAATAAAGCGATACCCGAGATTGTTATTGAACATGCATTGTGCTTATTTCATATACATACATATGCATTAACAAATACATATAATTGTGCAAAAGTGTGATATGTGTATATTGCTTGATATAGAGGAGCAATTGGATCATCAACATCCAGACATTGTTGGAACTTCCAGGCATTAGCTTCAGGAGCAACCTGTGAGTAACCTAGACGGTCTCACTCAATTAATTGTTTGTTTTATATTATGTTTGAATTATCGAATGAATGTGATTGGACAATGAAGATCTGATGATTATGATGAATGAATGTGATATTGAAGTGCTACTTGTATGTGAATGTGAAGAACTAAATGCTTCATGACATATTAGATTCCTATATCGATTGGAGAGGGGAATGAAGTAGGTCTTATAAAGCTATGGATACCTCTCACTCAAAGACTCGTTTTCCCTAGCGAGTTGCGGGAAGAACAAAACCGTGAGGGCTTGGTTGGGCCAAGGCCCAAAGCGGACAATATTTATGAGCCGGTGGTTTAGGGCTGTTACAAATAGTATCAAAGCCAGTATCTGGGCCGATGTGCCAGTAAGGACGCTGGGCCTCCAAGGGGTTGGATCCAAGCCTGTGTGCCAGCAAGAACACTGGGCCTCCAAGGGGGGTGGATCCAAGCCTATGGGCCAGCGAGGACGCTGGGCCTCTAAGGGGGGTGGAATGTTTGATTCCCATATCGATTGGAGAGGGGAACGAAGTAGGCTTTATAAGGCTCTGGATACCTCTCCCTCAAAGGCGCTTTTTCTCAAGCAAGTGTGCGGGAAGAACAAAACTGCAGACAATATCTATGAGCGGGTAGTTTAGGGCTGTTACATATAAGGAAACTATTGGCCAATCGTATGCTAGGAACAACTAATTTAGCGATCCTCGTACCCTTGACGCTGATACATAAAAGTCGAGTCCTCGTATTGACACCTTTCTACGGGACTTATGGGTGATTCCACACCTAGGGTCTAGACTCACCACGGATGAAGTCGAGCTAACACCGAGGATCGGTGGGTGTGCGCGCTAGTTTGGTCGACAAGTGGTGTCACACATAATTGTTTTGGCTTACCCTGATATTTGTTTTTCTGACAAGATTTGATTTTTAAATATGATGTTTTTATGCTTTTGTGTATTGAAACTAGAACCTATGCTCACCGGATGAGTAAATTAATAGGCTAGGCCTATATGGTTCCTAACCAATATATGTTGAGTCATAGACTAGGCCTATGTGTTTCTATGTGTTGTATGTTCACCTTATGGGTTATCTATACCGTCTTGGTGTCTATCGAGTTCTGTTTGTGACATATGTTTTTTCCTGCTCACTAAGTACATGGCGTACTCACCCCCTCCCCTTCCTAATCATGCAGGTTAATTTGGTAAGTTTGAAGTTCTGAATGGATCATGTGGTCTTTTGACATTTTCGGGATATTACCGCATGTAGGTAATCTTTGTTTTGTACTTTGTTGTGTAGTGTCTCATGATTATGTCGATATGCTTTATAATTTTGTAAATTAACTCTTGTCTATTTTGTGGATTGTAAATGACTTTATGTATGAACATTTTGTATTTTCGTTGAGATTGATATTCAGGTAGCCTTGCATAGTCAAGTTAAGGGTACTATGAGTATCCTTAGCCTGGGTATGCAGCGGTTATCATGTGTTAGATGTGGTTCCGATTCGTGACATGACATGAATGCATGATCAGATAATGAGAGTTGTGATTTGAGTAGCCACCGAAAATGAGCTTAAAGCTCCAAATGTGATTAATAGCCAAAGGCTCATTATGTAAAATGAGCCCTGTATCCCTAACGGATAAGGGACATTATAAATGATCCCGGTATCCAAAATAGATACGGGACAATTTAGGCACTAGGTTAAAACAATGCAATAATTGAAAAAGAGTCATATGAGCATTTCATATGCATTTTTAATAAGTATGTTTGATTGTTTGAAATGCAAAATTGTCTTACCCTTAAATGAGAATGTGATATGTGATAATTTATGTAAAATACAAAGATGTGAATTATATGTTATATGTGTGATGTGTTGCATGAATTGAGCGAACCATCCATGATGGTTACCTCATTTGAGTTCACAAAACTCACTTAAAATTGTACGTTGACATTTTAAGACCGAGGGAGGACTTTAGCTACTGAGAGATGCTACAAGAAGTATAGTCTTGTACTTTTGGAAAGAAGAAGAAATGACTCAAAGGTCGGTCAGTTGGGATTGGAAGGATTAGATAAACTTTTTGTATATTTTCCTTTTTCATGTAGCATATTTTGTATTAGGATATGATGATGTACATGTATGGGTGTTTAAAAAGGTACAATGTAAATAAGTTTGGATTTATAGAATGGAATGGGGAAATTTTGGTTTAAAAAATTTGTGACTTTCTTTATGATGTCTTATAAGAGAATAAAGAATGATGATGCCATGTTAAGTGAATGTTGTGATTGAAAGTAGCGCACCATTATCATGGGTTATGTACTGGAATGTCCTCAGGGTGTTCCAATATGTACCCCATGGTAACAGGGCACTACAAGAAATATGCATTTGTGAAGTTGGAGGAAGTATTTTTAGAATACATCAGAGGACAAGGTAAGCTAAGGATGGATTAATCCAAAGTGCAAGCTATTCTCAATTATGAGCCATTAAAGAAGATGAGTGAATTGACATCCTTCCTTAGGATGCTAACTACTACTAAAGGTTCATCTATGAATAATCTTCCATTGTGGAAAATGGATATGTTTAAGAAGGGATGGATTTGGGGATGGGATGCCAAATGGAAAAATGCATTCATAGCTTTGAAAGAGGCTGAAATAAAGGATCCAGTCCTTGCTCTTCCAAATAAGACAAAGCCATTTAATATACAAATAGATGTTTTCTATTTTGCACTTGAAGTATGTTAATGCAAGATGAACACCCCATTGCTTTTAAGAGTAGGAAGCTAAATGACATCGAGTGATGTTACGTGATTTAAGAGAAGTAAATGACTAAGTTTGTTAAGGACTAAGTTTATGGTGAAAACAGACAATATTGCCTTGATTTATTTGTTAAGGACTAAGTTTATGGTGAAAACAGACAATATTGCCTTAGGTTACTTCCTCAACTAAAAGAAACTGATGCCTAAGTAAGCTAAATGGTAAGATTTCTTGGCAGAGTATGGTTTTGAGATAATTTACAAGTTGGGCAAGGCAAACATAGTGGTAGATGCACTAAGTAGGAAAGTTGGGTTAACAACTATCTCCCAACCTTGTTTCCCTTTATTTGACTGGATGAAGGAAGGATTGCATTATGAACCCAAGCCAAAAAGGTGTTGTAATAAGTTAAGGAAGGCAAGACTCATAAGTTTATACTAGATGATCGATTGCTTATCACCAAAGGAAGCCAAATTTTTGTGCCCAAATGGGATGGATTGAGGAAGGAGATCATCAAAGAGTGTCATAAATCTTTGTGGGGTGGACATATTGAAGTGCATCAAAATTTGGAACTTGTAAAGCATTCCTACTATTAGCCCTAAATAAGAGATGAAATTGAGGCCTACATGAAGAACTGTCTTGTGTGCTAATAAGAGAAGATGGAGCATAAGGAATCGATTGGATTGTTACAGCCATTACCAATCCCTAAAAGACCATGGGAGAGTGGTTTATTATATTTCATTATTGGCCTGCCAAAAGTGAAAGGATAAGATAACATAATGTTTGTTATAGATCACTTCAACAAGTACAGAGTGTTCATACCTATGATAATAAAATTCACTACTAAAGGTGCTGCTTACTTATTCTTTAGATATGTGGTGAAGTATTGAGGCATTTCACAAACCATCATAAATGAAAGGGACATTCACTTTGCAGGTCAATTTTAGATAGAATTGTTCAAGCTCTTGTGGTTGAAGTTAAACTTTTATACGAGCTTTCATTCATAGAGAAATGGACAAATCGAATAGGTATATGCCTTATTGGAGTTGTATTTATAGAACAATGTGTGTGCTACCTAATAAAATTAAGTTTTGTTTTTTGATGTTGCCCAATTCTCATATAATTTGTAGCAGAGTGAGTCCACTAGAGCTAGTCCTTTTAAGCTAGCAATTGGATAATAGCCTTTGACCCTACACACTCTTGCTATTGGCTATAGTGATAAAAGCCTTAGGGCCTACTTTTTTTCCCCAAAAAGTTGGTATAAAAAAATTGACATGGCAAGAGTATACTTATATTTAATGGCCAAAAAGATGAAGAAATGAGTCAATAAGAAAAGATAACACTTAGAGTTTGATGAAGGAGACTTAGTGATGGTAACTCTCCTTTCTCATAGACGTGCTGGAGGAGATGTGTATAGGGTCTTAATTTGAAGGTATAAAGGAACTTTTCTAGTGGAGAAAAGGGTGTATAGCATACTAAGTCAAGATACCCTCACATTAAGAGATTCATTTCATTTTTCATGTTAGTTTCCTGAAGCCTTATCATATTGATAAGGATGATCCAAGTAGTGGTGAATCAAGGTGTGCACCCACCATTATGACCGCAACATATAAACATAAAGTGGAAGAGATCTTGACATATAGAGTTATTCCAAAGAGAGGCTCTCATCTGACATATGATGAGTACTTGGTCCAGCGGAAGGGACAATTGGAGAGTCAAGCTAGTTGGGAGCACGAGCTTTCTCTTTGGCAATTCAAAGAAAAAATTTGAGAGTTCCACCAAAACATAATGAGGACGTCACGAGATTAGATAATGGAAAATGTCACATTCCTTGTGTTGTAAAGCCCACAATAAAAGGTTTGGTCCAAAGAGTCTTTTATAATATTGTGGAATTTTATAGGAAACCGTCTAGGACATAATAAAAGAGAGAGTTCTCTAGTAGAATTGCCTTTGCATTCTTTCATATTCCTTCTTCTCTTTATCAAGAGTTAATATAGTTAAGATGACTTGGGAATAAGAGTGTACTTAAGTGTCGAATTAACTTTGATTAAAGTTTAAGCCTATTAGGAAATTTATGAGTAATGAGCAATTGGTGTTCAACTAAAAGCTTAAGAGAGGCAATACAAGAACAAATTCACCTAATCTCCACTAGCTCACTTCCTTCTCTAACAGGTAAGTTATTCCCTTAATATGCTTTTATAAGTCTAGTAATAGTGTTAATCTTTTAATTTCATACAAAGAATATCTGCATATGTGTCAGCCACCAAAGCTATAACTGCTTGCATTGAATTAATATAAAGATGATAGAGATTAGATAACGTATATATTAGATTGGAGAAAACGAATCTTCCATGATTCATAAATCATGCTAACATTGTGGTTATAAGTTATCATACAAAAACTAATTATAGCTTATTTGTTAATCCTATAGTAAAGTTACATTCTTTTTCTCTTTTTTTTCTTCCCCTTTTTTTTCTTTATCCATTTCTTTCATTTTACAATTTAATTTTTTGCCCTTTTAAATTATCATCCTCTTTTCATGTTTATGTTAAAATGTATTGCATATTTTCCTATTTTGGTTTATAATTTGATTTATCTTTCAAATGTATGATTGTGGAGTCTATATATAGTCCCTGTCCTCCTTGTCAAATTCTTTATGGACTTTACCCACTCCTCAACAAAACTTGGTACATTTCTTATTCACTAGGCAAAACCCAAGTACTTACAAAATGGATGTAAAAGGTAAGGTAGTGTAATTGAGGCTCGAAAGGTTTTGTATGTTTTGTGGCAACGATATTGGTAAAAGGGAGTGTTATAAAGATACTACCATTTATTTAGTTAATGATCTATTATTAAAGAATTTTTATTACTTTTCCTATTACACATAACAAAAATCTAAGTGATCAGTTCATGATTAATTATGAACTTATATAAACAAAGAAAATGTGAAAATTACTTATTTTTCTATCCATTGCTTGATGAACAAGTTGCTAAATTGATTGAATAAGTTTTGAATCCCTTCAAAAAGCTACTCGAAATTTTTTACCAGAACGTGATTGATTTCTAATATGTATGAACAAGTTGTTGAAACTTTTATAAAATTCATACAACTTTATGTTAATAACATCCTTTTGCGCCTTTCTTAATACATAAATCTCTTAATAAGTTGGAGAAACTATACGCCTAAGAACTTACTTAAGTAGGTTGCAAGAAACATTAGTAGTTATTTGTAGTAACCTTATTGGGTCTTCCTGATATAGGCCTAATAAATAATCAACTCACACTAATAAGGGCCCATTTTCCTCATCAAACATTAGACCATTTAACCAAATCCTTTATTGGAATCTTTTATTATCTTTAATTCTGATCAAATTCAATTTTCTTAGCCTTAATTTTTATAAAAAATTTTGATTAGTAATTATCTGGCATGAATTTAAATTCAAACATTCTCCCCTTTAGACAAATAACAATTACAATAATTGTAATGAAAATAAGAAATAATAAAAGTGGCTAAGAAAATCAATGCAATGGTTTACCAATATAAAACATTGGATCCAAAGATAATAAATCATTTGGTCTGTAAAGCTTTAAATATCATAAAATATCAAATGCATGTAGATGTGACACATATATAATATAATCACACATATCTAATACTTGACTAACATGAATAAGAAAATATAGTATAACAAACAACAACAATACTTGTATGATTTGAAATGTATATTGTTCCGTTTGTCATTCCTAATTTCTTAAAACTTAATACTAAACTGTAAGTAGAGAATTTTTTTCTAAATGCTCATGTACATAAGAAAAAACATGTTTGGGATTAATCAATAATATCCCCCTATATCTTATACATTCATGGATTTGTTAAAGCTTATGTATGTGTCCTAGAGACAAAGGATCAAAGTCAGTCTATATATATGTCCAATGACCATTAAAATACTTAAGAATTTCACCTATATTATGATAATTTATAATAAACTAAATGAATGAGAATTAATTGACAATCATTAGTATATAAATGTACTACCATAATAAATAAAATCCATATAACTTGTACTGGGAGAAAAATATAATGATATCCAGCTAACAATATCTTAGGGACCTCAATAATCCTACATTATATAATTTTCTCTAAAAAATAACTAGGCCGAGTCCTTTAGTCAGTAGGTTAAGTAATATATGCTCAGTCACGATGTGCTCCACTACAATGTCACCCTTCTGTACCAATTCCTTTATATACAGTAATGCTTGACCTCTAAAATGCTTAGACCCTATGATATTTTTATTATTGTTATTGAATAATACAATAGAAAGATTATCACAATATAACTGAATGGGTCTAGTAACTAAATCAACCACAAACAACTCAAAAATAAAGCTCTTAAGCCAAATTGCCAGTAAAGTAGCCTCATAGCATGTAAGGATAGTAATAGGTGGGGTTGGGTCAGGCCGCCTAGGCTTAAGGCCCAGTTTGGTCCAAGGCACCAAAGCCTGAGCCTTAACTTGAACCCGATTAGGCCTCAATAGAATGAAGCTCATCCCTAATTGATTCGAACAAAATTTTTTTAATTTCTTTAAATTAAAAGTAAAAAACACATCATTTTACTAAAAAAAAGACATTTTACCTTTACGTTTTAAGCTTCAAAAAGGGTTAGCCTTGGGTAGTTCGAGCTTAAGTTAGTTCGAGGCTAAATTTTTTGAAAAAAGACTAAAGCTTATTGAATTTAGACTAGGCTCGGGCTAAACTTCCAAGAGTAATGTCAAGCTATAAACTCTGTATGCATAGTTGAGGAACTCACTAGTGTTTGCTTGACACTCTTCCTTGAAACAATACCATTTATTAACATGAAAATAACCATAAAATGGACTTGTTATTGTCTATACACATAGCAAAATCCAAATTTGTATAACCAATAAGGTCTAAATTGTTGACTTTTATAATTTTCAACATATAATCCTTAGTTCCTTTAAGGTATCTCAAAACTCATTTAACTATATTCCAAAGGTCTATTCCTACACTAGCCAAATTCCTACCTAGCAATTTAATAATGAATGCAATTTCTAGTTTAGTGCATACTTGGGCATACTTCAACTTCCTAACTGTATTAGAATAAGGAACATTTTTTTATGACCTATCATTGTATCATTCTTTGGACACTATGCTAAAAACCTCTCACTGTGAGAGAAAGATGCTATAATAAGTTTACAATAAGCAATATTAAACCTTTTCAGGATACTCTCAATGTATCCACTCTATAAGAAAACCAATAAATTTTAAGATTTATCCCAATCAATCTGAAAACCTACCAATGAATCTAAAAACCTAGGACAAAAGATGCTTCAATAAGGTCCTTCATATCAAAAGGCTTGGTTAAAAGTTACTTAATCACATGCAATATAGTTAAGTCAGTTGAAGCAAACAAGATATCATCTATATATAAAAGTGGAAAGATAATCTTACTCCCATAATCTTACTCCCCCTTACCTTGTAATATAAGCATATTTCAACTTTATTTTTCACGAAGCTAAACAAGGTAACAAACTTCAGCTACCATTGCCTAGAAACTTGCTTTAAACTATATATGGATTTCCTAAATTTGCTAACCATATCAATCTTATCTTGATTATAGCTTCAGACTATTCCATATAGATTTATTTAAAAATAAAACTTCATTTAGGAAAGTGGTCTTAACATTTGACACAGTTCTATGTTATAAGGAGTTGTTATTGTTATGATCATGCTAAATGCATCTTTAAAGGATCCAAAAGAAAAAGTTACAATAAATTCAATATTTTCTCTTTGAGTGAACCCTCTAGTAACTAACCATGTTTTAAATTGCTCAAATTTACCTCTAGAGTCCTTCTTGTTCTTGTAAATCCATTTAAAACTAATCATCTTGCAATTATAAGGGAAATCTACTAGCTCCCATACCTGATTTTACTTTATGGACTACATTTTAGACCTCATAGCATACGATCACAAGTTTATAAAAGTTCTAAAAATAAATTCTATGAAAGTAACCGGATCCACCATATGTCTAATATCATAGTCTTATTCACCAAAATAGACTATATACTCAGATGATATCACATGTCTCCTTACTTGAGTGGATATCCCTAATTGAACTGGTTCAATAAGATTATGTATATTAAGAACCTTATTTTTCTCATATATAGGTTCTTGTCCCTATATTAGTATGGTATTAAGACTTGGATCCATTATTTTTAACTTAAAAAATGATGAATATGATATATATATATAGTGCCCACCCTTCTATCATCTGAAAGATGAGAAAGACATCCCTCATCAAAATAAAACAAAACCTCATTCAATATATCCAAAGGTAAAGCTAATTGATATGTTACATTTCTAGCCCTCTCTATTATCTCATAAGGTCTAATATATCTTAAGACACTTTCCATTTCTTTCCAAACCTCATTGCACCCTTCATCAGAGGTACCTTTAGAAATAAGATGTATTTGACTTGAAATTCCATGTCTTTATGCTTCGTGTCTACATCTATCTAATGAACATTATCTCTAGTCTCTACTTGATTGATGGAATCTTATTTGATGTTCTTGATCAGTTCTAGGCCCTTAATTTGCCTCTTTCCTACTTCCTCCTAGCATATTAGTGATCTATAGTTTTTGTTCATACAATTCCTTATAAGGTGTCATTCTAATGATACTGTGATAGCTATTATTATAAGAGAACTTTATCAGAAGCAAGTGTAAATCCTAAATAACACTGAAGTCCATCACACACATCCTCAGTATGCCTTGTAGGCTCTGAATCATCCTCTCAGATTTTCCATTAGTCAGAGGATGGAATGTTGTTTTAAAATCCAACTTAGTGCCTAATTCCTTTTGTAATTTTCTCTATAATTAAGATGTGAAATGTGATCCTCAATTACAGACTATCGACATAGACATCCTATAGGGACATAAAGCTTGGACACTGATTTGTTGGTTTTCACAAGTAAGAAGTGAGTTAATTTCATCAGCCTATCTATTATCACCCAAATTAAATCACATCAGGTCATTGTCTAAGGGTAGGCCAACCAAAAAATTTATTGAGATCTTTTCCTACTTCTATTCAGGAATTAACAATGGTTGAGGCTTACCTGAGGTCTCTAATGCTAAACTTCTACTTGTTTGCAAGTCAAGCACTTAGAGACATATTTAGCCACATCATTTTTCATACTATCCTACTAAATATATCTCTATTGTTACGTTACATGTTGGTGGAACCTGAATGTACATTGTATACTACTTAGTGTCCTTGCTTTAAAATTTCCTCTTTCAATTTCTCCACTTCTAAAACTTAAAATCTCTTATTCATCCTGACTATGCCTCCCCCTTCAATCTTGAAATCTTTGTAACATCCTTCTCGTAGTTCATACATAAGTTTTTAAAGCTTAGGGTCTTAGCCTTGAGTAACCTTTATCTTGTCTAATAATACTGATTGTACTCAAATGTAGTACTCCTAAATTTAAATCTGAAGCTGAGTGATTTGATATATTAAATCATGTAACTCTATGGTCAAAACTCTCCTCTTTACTACAATATATGTCAAACCATCCAAAGACTTCCTACTTAGGGCACCGGATATAAAATTTGCCTTTCTGGGATGATATTAAATTACAAAATCATAATCTTTTACTAGTTCCATTAACCTTCTTTGCCTCAAATTTAATTCTTCTGTTGAAATATATATTTTAGACTCTTATGATCAGTTTAAATTTCACACATCTCACCATACAAATAATGTCTCCAAATCTTTATGTAAAAGATCACTATTTCCATTTATAAATAATGAGTAGGATAATTTTGTTTATGTTTTTTCAATTATTTAGAAATATAAGAAATTATCCTACCATTTTGCATCAACACATATTCTAAACTAACTTTTGAAGCATCACGGTACAATTGAAATCCTCCACCTTTAGTTGGTAATGCTAGGACTAGAGTTATAGTTCAACACTCTTTTATATTTTGAAAGCTCTTTTCATAGGCATCAAGCCAAATGAAATGGTCATTCTCTTATGTTAAACATGTCAATGAGGCTACTATCTTAGAAAATTCTTGGACAAATCTTTGATAGTATCATACCAGTCCTAAAACACTTTGCACTTTTGTCACTATCTTTGGTTTTTCCTAGTTTATTGAAGCTTCCACTTTCTTTGGGTCCATTTATATCCTCTCCTAAGATACCATGTATCCTAAAAATGTGACACTCTCAAGCGAAAATTCTCACATTAATAATTTAGCTTACAACTAATGTTTTTGAATTGTCTGCAACACCACTCTCAAATGTTAGGCATGCTCTTTATTTGTTTATAAATACATAAAAATGTCATTGATACAGATGATTATAAACCTGTCTATAACTGATTTGAACACTCTATTCATTATATCCATGAAAGCTACTACGGCATTGGTAAGGTCAAATGACATTACTAGGAAATTATAATGGTTGTATTGAGTTTTCAAGGAAATTTTAGGTGCATCCTCTCCTCTGATCCTCAATTGATAATATCCATACCTTAGGTCAATCTTAGAAAATTACCTAGCACTTTGAAATTTACTGAACAAATTATCAATTTGGGGTAATGGATACTTGTTACTTGTAGTCAACATAACTGAAGAGAACCATTCTTTTTCTTTACAAATAGTACCTGCACACCTCAATGTGATGTGCTAGGCCTAATGAAACCCTCATCCAATAAATATTACAACTATTCTTTTAATTCCTTTGACTCTATGGGTGCCATTCTATATGGAGGAGCAAAAATCAGAGTTTTAACAGGTACTAGATTAATATAGAACTTGATATCTCTGTAACACCCCACTCCCGCTGGACCCGAACCCGATATCGATAGTGATATCCAAATTCGTGCCCCGCGAGGGTGGTGTGCCACATCACTAAACAATTAAAAGTCGGTATAA
>JAOQMS010042416.1:0-13811 GCA_027563885.1 Erythroxylum longipes
GGTAAAATTACCGACGGTACGTAAAAGGTTCGTCGGTGAATTTAGCTACGGCCGAATCACCGACGTTTTCTGCCGTCAGTTTTTTCCGTCGGTAATGTTATTTACCGACGGTATATTGGTTTTTTCTGTCGGTAATGGCCGTATGTAATTCACTATTTTCTTGTAGTGAAGAGGACCATCAGTTGTCTAACATTTTCCAAATTTGTAGATTTAGCTCCAAATCAAGTTTTTCTTTCTTTCCTTTTGTTATTTTCATTAAAATGGATGTCTAAACTAGATTGGAAGATGTTGTACACATTGATGGTGTTTTTATTTCATATTAGCATTTGTTATTGGCTCATTTTGTGACTTGATCATTTTTTATTTCTATGCAATGTTTTGGGTGTTGTGATATTTATATTTGCTTATACTTCAATAATAAATCGAGAGAGTGAGTCGATAGTTATCTGATTAGGTTGGGTAATGAGAATTAACAACCTAATAATTCACCCAAATATTAAATTGATAATCATACGAAGAGAGATCTTATGCGAGAACCAAATTATCCGATAGATTGCTTAAGAACTAGTTGAAAATGTTAGGCTATTTTTATGAGTTGAGAGGTTGCAAATCTAGAATTTCATAATCAATTAGGGATAATGAATTGGGTTTAATTGATTAGGTCCTGAGAGATAACAATAAAACCCTTAAAAAATCTAAGATCGATACTAAATTGTATCAAAAGTTGTTAAAGGAACAAAATAACGATGGAATGAATCCTAGACTTTCCTATTTAATCATTCTTGTTTTACTGTGGCAGCTCATTTTTTAAGTGTTTAAATGCTTAATTTTGTTTGATTGCTAAATTTCTGAATTTTATTTTCTTTCAAATCATATTTCACGACCTTAGCCAAAGTTAGGTTTATTTAGTTTTAGCTAATTCCTCGTGGGATTGATACCTTAATTACTACAAGTTTACAATTCGTATACTTGCGGATATTAAGAGTTTTATATTAAGTAAAACTTGCTAAAAAAGATGTAGTCAAGAGAACCTATTTTTAGGATGACATAGGGACATGTATTAAGAAAACAAGGATCTAAGATAGACCTACTTGACCATTTTGGTATTAAAGTAATGATAATTGTATAATAATCTTGATATGTTTTTTAAATGCTTCTAAAAGTTTATCTCCCATTAATTAGATAAGTATACCTATCATTTGTAAGCAATATAATGGTAAGTCAGGTATTAATCCCACAAAAAAACAATCTGAATATAAAGCTTGAAACAATTAACTAGTATAAAGGTAATAATTAAAAGATGGTTTTTATAGATTTTAGAATAGTTACATATAGATAACTTCCCCTGGTAAATTTTTTTACTTCATAATTTAACTAACCCAGAATGGATACATTCTTATGACCGATATGAATTTTAGACACTAAAACAACACTCTCTTGAGCTATAACCATACACTCTCTAACTGATTATCCTATATCTCTACTAACACTGATGCCCTTCAAATGCATAACACCCTGTGAAATCCCATGAATGATAGGAAGATCATGTTGGTCTTCCTCTAGGACTTTGTTCAATCCTTATACCTAAATCAAAATCCACTCAAAAGTAGGCCCTGTTAAATTTTTTGCACATGAATTAAGACCATATTTCAATGCAAGTATGGATAAATCAATGCTAAGACTAGAAAAGATAGCTCGAAAAAATATATCTTATATATAAATTAAACTAATCAATCCGTGCAAAGGATAAGCTTCTACTGATCCAAAAAAGTCTCTTAAATAATCCAAGTCATAGTAAGTTGCTATTAAAAGAGAAAATTGCTCTAAAAAGTTACTTAAGCAAAATTAAGAATCATGTTTCTCTAGTTAAGAAAGATTTAGAAGCAATTGATTAAAGGATGGGGATAGATGTATCAAACTATTCTTTAACTCAATACTATCTAGGTAAAAGTATAATAACATTTTCCCTATTATCTCCCAAAATGGAGCTTTGATCACTAGCTAAGAGGAGTTATTAAATGAGGCAGTGTCCTTTTAAAAAAAACTCTATTGATTTTATTTAGTGGAGCTATTCAGAGACTTCATTGACATTCATATTGGGCAAAAGGAAAGTCTAAAAGTTATTAAACATGTTGATGATAATGAAATAGGACATATTGTATTTCAAATGAATGGCCAAAAGGCTCTACGGCTAGATTAATAAATGGTTATTTATTTTATAAAGCTTGGCAACATGTGGGTTTTATGGTGAAGCAAGTTGTTAAGTAGCTTTTCACTAGTGGAAGACTACTCAAAAAGATCAATAAAACTTTTCTACGCCTAGATCCTAAGATCCTTAATCCCTTATCCTTTATAGACTTCAAGACTATTTCTTGTAGCAACATCTTATACAAACTGATTGCCAACATCTTGGTAATGGATTGAGAGTGTTGCTTCAACCTATTATAAGTGGTAGTCAAGGTGTCTTTCTTCAAGGTAGAAAAATTGGTGATAATATTCTTATTGCTCAAGTGATCTTGAATGGTTATTTTAGAAAATTTCCCAAAAAATATGCAATTAAAGTGGACTTTAATAAAGTATTGGATAGCATAAGCTGGGAATTTATCCTTAACTTTATTGAGGTGTTTGGCATTCATCATACTTTCAAAAATTGGGAGGCAACTTGTATTTCCTTTACACCTTATAATTTATTAATTAATGGAGTCCCTCCTAAGCTCTTTAAAGTTGCAAGAGACACTAGCTAAAGAGATCCCCTCTCTCTTTATCTATTCATCTCTCTTTGGAAGCTTTGACACAACTCTTGAAACAAAGCACCACAAGGAGTGACAATTTTAAGATTTATAATAAGTTTAAGTAGAATAAATTAACTATTTTATATTTTGTAGATGAATTGTTGCTTTTTTCCATGGCTAAAAAAAATCCAAGACTTGATAAAGTATTTTAGAAAGTTTGAAGAGTTATCTTGGCTAGACATAAATTACAAAAAATGTCACTTTATCATTGCCTCTAATTCAATACAGCATGTAGAGAGACTTAGAGCATTGACTAGCATAGCCATTAAATCCCCTCCTCTAATGTATTTAGGGTTAACATTGGGGACAAGGAGGTTACAATTCAATGAATGTTTTCTTTAGTGGAAAAATATAAAAAAATTTGGGTAGTTAGACGAGTAAGGAGCTCTCTTTTAGTGGTAAACTTCAACTCGTCAAATCTATAGTAAATTTGTGCATATTTATTAAAGTGCTCTTCTGTTCATATTTAGAGGCTTAATGAAGACTGCTAAGGGGTTAATGAGAAAGTCTTTGTAGGGTGTAA
Source organism: Erythroxylum longipes (assembly GCA_027563885.1). Lineage (NCBI taxonomy): Eukaryota > Viridiplantae > Streptophyta > Magnoliopsida > Malpighiales > Erythroxylaceae > Erythroxylum > Erythroxylum longipes. The sequence goes on from JAOQMS010042416.1 coordinate 3,316, forward strand.
TCAATGCGAGTAAGTTTAATGCTAAGGTTAAATGGTTGAAGGTATGTAAATCTATTGATGAGGCGAGCCTGGAGAATACCATAGTCTCTTATTCATGAATAGTTGATTCCTTATGTTTAAAGGAGTTATGCCTAGCCCTTTGTCGCTCTTCTCTTAGCCTATAGACTTCCTCCCAAGCTACTTTTGCATTGTACATGATGTCCTAGCTTCCAAGCTTGAAGAATTTTCTAAATTACCTTTCCATTGTTCTATAGAATTCTTTTATTAGAAAAATATGTGAGAAACAGTGCAATGTGAGGATTTTAGCTTTGATTTTGTTAGTTTAACTTTACTAGTATAAGATAGTAAATTATTGGACCATTTTCCAACCTTCTTTGAATTTTTCTCCAAAAGAGGTAAATAATCCTTGTATTTTGTCTTTCTTGTGGGGATAAGCAGTCTAAGATACATGAATGGAGTATCTTTAACCTTAATGCATTTGAGTAATAAGAATTAGCCTGCATCGTACGAAGTAGTAACACTTAAGACTATGTAGCTTTTGCTTTTGTTTAATACTAGTCCAGATAAATGTTGGAATATACAAAAAAATGCTATTAGGATCTGGATGTACTCATAATGAGAGAAAAGGAGAAGATCTTCCATAAAAGATAGGCAAAATAGCTCAAGCTTTTAGCATTTCCTATGGAATTTAAAGTTATGATCCTAGGATATAGTATACTCAATCAATCTTGTCAAAATTTCCATACAAAGAATTATTAATTGAGGGTATAAGGGATCCTCTTATAGCTAAGTTTGTTCACCATTTACAAGAGCATTGTATAAAGTAGTTATTAAGCAAGAGTGGATCCATTTCTTAAAAATGTCAGGGAATTCAAACACTTCTGGCATATCATGTACAAAATCCCTATCTAATAGAGTCATATGCCTTTTGAAAGTTCACTTTAATAAATTAATTATTTAGGGAGTTTGCTATGGTATAACCTCGTAATTGCTCCAGTGTTATCAATCAATTGTTCCTTAATAATCTGCTTTCTACGAATGCCCCCTAAGTGATTCTTATTCTAGGATTAATGACATTCCTTAGCCTTGATGCTAGAATTTTGGAAATGATTTTATAAAGGAAATTATAGCATGAAATAGGTCTAAAGTCATAGAATGCATTTGGGATGGGAGTTTTTAGTAATGAGGATAATTAATGTCCTATTAATTTGCTTAACCTTTTTCTTTAATTTCAAGAATTACTTTACTACTTCAGTGACCATGTTCTTGATCCACGACCATATTCTTGAACCACGACTACATTTTTTGATAAAAACATTCATTATATTTATATGGTCCTAAAGCTTTCTCAGGGTTCATCTTAAATATTACAACTTCAATTTTAGAATTATAGATAGGACTAATCAACATTTATCTTTCTTCCTCACTTAAATGATTGGATATGAAGGATCTTAGGATTTGACTTGAAAAACTAGCTGGAGCATTGTTTCTAAGAAGCATATTAAAACTTAAAGAATGGTATTAATCAAGGTAAAAGCCTAAACACAATTGAATACAAGAGCATTTTTTACAAAAAAAAAATCAAAAGAGTTTATTGTCCTAGTTTGTACAAAAGGATTACAGCTATTTATAAGGACCAGTTAGCTAAGATATGTGAAGAAAGCTTAAAAGTATATCCTGTTATCATTATAATCACCCTAATATAGTGAATGATCTTCATCTAAAGATTTATTTTCTCTATTGATTTCTCCCTAAATGTTCTAGAATTCCTCTCATGCTAGGTTTAATAAATTAGGCAGGACTATGCAACTTGGAGTAGCTTCTTCTCATCCTTCCACATCCTTGGTGGCTGTAAGATCCTTCCACATTCGATTGGAATATATGCTTCTATTTTATTGGAGGATATGGTTCCTCACCTCTAATCAATATATCCCTCTAAATGGGATTTTTTTAAGGAGCATACAAAAAAAATATGACTAATTGATTCATTACTCTCATTGTAAACCTTAGAGGTTGAATTCCAGGTAAAATAGATCTAAGAGTTAATCATATCAAAGGTGGATAACCTCTCTATTATATTTAGCTACAAAGTAAAGGAGATTTTGTGAGGGAGCAAGTTATTGCAAACCAAATTAAACTAGGGAACTTTATTTCCATTTGGTCTAATTTTGTGCCTATAGGACTTTATGGAGAAGATACATAATGAACATAGTTGCCATATAGCCTTATCCTGAGCTGAAGTATAAGGCGTATAAGTTTTGGGTGTAAATGGGAAGAGAATCCATAAACCTTCATGCCATTATCTAATCATTGGAGTAGATAAGTGAGTTAACCTTAGCATCATTTTGGAAGAACATCTTACGAGCATCGTAATTAGAAAGTTGGTATAATGGAAAACTACAATGAGGATGAAAAGCCATCTCTAATATAGATTTTAATGTGAGATTGAAGAGAGGAGCTGAGCTAGAGTATTGACTACATGGACCAAGAGAAATCAACTTTCTTTGTTTAAAAGAAAGAGGAATCTAATTTTTCTTAGGCAATCCAGAAGTTCCTACCTTTTAAATAATATCCATTAACCCATCTACCCTAAAGTGATAACTTATCTTTGATAATTCTCTAAACATAATTAGTAAGGAGAGTATAGTTCATCACCTATAAGGAGAAGTGTCCCAAACCTCCTTCCTATTTGGTAAATTGTACCACAAACTAGCTAACTTTGGAGAATGGTTTGGTAAATATGTCTACAGTCCATAAAAAATTTCTCATTTATCTTCTTAATGTTCTTGATGAGCTTTTAGGGAACTTGTAAGTGTGAGGTCCAATATGTGACCAAGTTTAAAGCTATTAATGTCAAGAGTTGTTATCTAATTAAGAAAGAATCTTGCACCTCCAGTTTCCAATCTTAGAGTTGATTTTAGCAAAAAGCCCCCAGTAGTCTTTATAGGAGCGCTTCTTTGAGGTTATTACTACTCCAAGGTACCTTATAGGAAGAAAAGTAGGAGGGATACTAGTTGATTCCATTAGCTCTCCCCAAGTATTTATAGTCCCCAGAGAGAATTGTTAAACATTTCCTTATTTTGCAAAATTGTTCCAGAGTTTCCATCAAGCATTAAACTGAATACTTATTCGCATGATAGAAGAGGAGCACATCATCAATAAAGAGGAGGTGGGTGATTTCCTGTTGAGCAATTTCTTATTAAATTTGAATCCATTCTCCTTAATTGCTTTGTGTTAAATGATTCTTATGAGCAGTTCCATAACTATAATAAAGAGGTAAAGGGATAAAGGGTCCTCTAGCCTCAATCCTCTTGCTTCTTGGAAGAAAGAGGATGATTTTCTATTTATCATCACACAATAGGAAGTTATAGAGATACAGGTTTGTACCCAAGAGGTATACTTAGGATGAAATCCCATTTTCTGCATGACTGTAAGTAAGAATTCCTAATTCAAATAGTCAAAGGCTTTATGAATTTTAATTTTAAATACACAATTTCTCCTAGAACCCTTGCTTTATATTACTTAAATAAATCTTGAGCAATCAATATATTAGCACTAATTGTTCTTCTAGTTATGAAAGCAGCTTTAAGGGAGCTTATGATATTAAGTAAGATAGATTTGATTCTGTCAACAAGGATTTTAGATATAATTTTGTAAAAGGTGTTGGAATAGGAAATTGGTCTGTAATCCTTCAAAGTAGATGGGTAGGGGAATTTTGATGACAATAATAGGAGTTTTTTATTCCATTTCTTCAGCATTTTATCATTTAAGAAAAATTCTAGAATTATATTACAAACATCCTTCCTGATCAAAGGCTAAGCTTTATAACAAAAACATGTCATTGAAATCTATTCTAGGAGCTTTATCTGGATTGATATTCAATATAGCTCTATAAATTTGTTTTAGAGTAGTAGGTTTATCAAGTATCTCACAATAATAAGTGGTACGGAGATTAGGAACAATTTGGTCCGAATAGGGAAAGAGATGAACTGCTTCGACCCTAGTTCCCATAATGTTAGCAAAGTTACTTAAAGAAGTGTTATTTAGATTGTATCCTTAAAAGAACCTCAACAAAATGGTTTAAAACTTAGTTTTTTCAGAAAACTTAGGAGATCATTGGCAATCTATTTATAGAATCTGTTCAGGAATGCTTAACCTATTCTAAAATGTTGAAGGAATTTAATCATACTTACATTTGCCTTATTCTAAGGAAATATAACCCTTCCTCTTTAGTGGACTATCGTCCAATATCCTGTTGGAACACTATCTGTAAATTCATTACTAAACTCCTAACTAACAGGCTAATAAAAGCTTTAAAAGGAGCAATAAATCCAGCTTAAAGAGCCTTCATAGCAGACAGATCAATAGGGGACAATATTCCCCTTATACAAAAGATGTTGAAAGAATACAATTCAAGAAGAGGTATCAATAGCTATCTATGGAAGATCAATTTTTATATGGCTTTTGACAGAATGAGATGGAAGTTTATACAATCATGTTTGGAAGCACGCAAATTTCAAACTCAATTCATAGGAAAGATTATGGTGTGATTTTAGACTTCTTCGCTCAACATTCTTGTTAATGGAGTCCCTACAAAGCCTTTAAATTGTGCTAAGGGGATTATATTTCCCCTTATCTATTCACCTTAGTAATGGAAGGTTTATCTAGAACTCTAAAAAATTAATAGGATGCAATGGAAATTATGTTAAAGGGATTAGATAACGGGATCATTTGATGTTTACAAATGATCTCATTCTTCTGAGTGGTGCTAAAGTTCATCCTTCCAAGATTCTGATGGAAATTTTTAAGATTTTCTTATAATGGTCAGGGTTAAGAGTAAATCAAGAAAAGAACAACTTGATTTGTTCAAAAGATGTAAGAATTTTAGATAAACTAAGCAGGTGAGATAGCACATCGTAACACTACTCAAAATTATCGATAGAGGACAATCAGGGAAATTTAGAATTATGATTATGTCGTTCTCTATTCTATTTTCTGTATATATGGATATGATTTTGTGCCCATCGATTTATAGCTAAATTTTATATTAGTATTTAGTCTAAATGAATCCTAATTGATACCCAAACCTGTTTTGATTCTTTTATGAATGCCATTGCATTGTTTGATTATTATGATCCAATTATCTGTTTTATTATTATCTAGTAATATGATTTATTAGACTTTAATATGATTTCATACTTAGCGAATGAGAAATCCTAGGTTTGAATAGATCTATAATAATTGGAAAGAGTTTATGGCAACCCTAGAGATAGAATAACATAAATCTTCCGGATTATGGTCAAACCTAATAGAGGGATTCATAAAACAGTAACATGAACCTATAAAATTTAACCTGAGTAATTCGATTAGAAACCTTAGGATTATTTATTAGTAGACTCAAGGTCAACTACTAGCAAACCTTAGGAATCTCCACGATCCAATCAATCAACAACATAATTGCATGATAAAAGATCAATTGGTTAATGGTGTAAGGGGATTTGAAGCCTAGATACCAATTAATTAATATCGGTATTTAACTTGGTAATTTTGCTAACTCTCTTCTTTAATCGTGTTTCTTATTATTTTATTTGTTTAATTTTATTTTATTTAACTTAAAACCCACAACCACTTTATAGGCTAGATAATAGAATGACAATAATTACTAATACTTACTGTCCTTGTGGGATTGACCCGTATTTGTCGATACTAGCTATAGCTATACAGTGCACTTACGGTATTAATTATTAACAAGCCATATAAAAGGTCAACTAAATTTGTAAATATATTGAATGTATTTTTTATTTTTTTATTAGTTACAAGAAACAAGATCCTAGTGAAATCATTGTAATGTTGAAATAGCTTTGCTAAAGTTAATGAAATATTTATTTATTTTCCAAAAAAATATAATAAGCTTAAGAAACTTGAAAATCATTCCCTATATTTAAAATTATATATTTTCATTAATGTACATAGTAGAAATATGAATAAATAAAATATCAATAAAAGCGCAAAAAGTGAGAAAGGTATGAATTAATACTTCCCTAAATAATAAGATTTACATAGTTTTGAATTTAGTGAAGATTCCTTCCAATATTATGTACAAGAAGCCCTATTTGTATCTATCAATCACTCAGTGATTTTGGTATTACATTCGTTTAAGGATCCTCAGGTCTCAGAGCCCCATACTACTATAGATCTAAAGACGATTTACTCTCAAGATTATGGAGGTGGTATAGATATCCTAAGGTTTCCTGACATCTACACTAAGACCTCCTCCATCCATCTATCATGTACCCTCATCTCTCTATCCACTCTATCATTGCTACCTAGTTTACTTGAATAGTGCACTAGAATGACGAGATCTACCCTATGTACTTCTGCAATTGAGCTATCATCAGCTGGTCTCGATGTCCAAGTGGTGTTGACATCCTGGATGATACTTCACTAGCCTCCTCCTATGTTGCTCCTCCCATCTGGGATGGTGGTTAGCCTTGTTTTGATGGTTTCTAAGTCATATTGGGGCGATCCCCATCTTTTCGCAAAGTTACATGCTCATTCAAAAACCCGCTTAGTCAATAAATATCTCCTATTGGTTTAACCTCTTGCATATCTTAAGCATATTCTTTATGGCATCCAAATTGAGAGTGAGCATGGTATTGAATAACCTCATTGATGATATCCTCCTAAAGAATCCCATCCTCTTCGCTAACTGCATCACATATGGCCTAATGCAAATAGTCCTTATCTTTTTTTCTTCACTTTGAGGCCTGAAGAATTGGGTTAAGGCATACCCTAGGTGAATCGACACCCTCTCGCTCATACTTCACAGGTAGAAGACATCTAGGTTACCGATGACTATGAAGTTATTACCCTACCCACTAGTGTATAACTCAAAATCCTGTAGATATATCTGAGTGTGGGGTGTTAAAGGGTGGATGCCTTGGATTTGATGGGTGGTACTAATCCTCCTTTCTAATGGTACGCTAGATGTCTCAAGGACATATCTTATATGAAAATTCTATCCAAAGGGCTACATACTCCTGTGTCCCTATGAACTCCTAGTTGCAAAGACCCATCATCATGGAGAAATCCATGTAACTTATACTAATTATCTCTCCTAACATCCTAAATTGAATTGTACTCAAATGGTCCCAATCATAATGGCCTTTTCCATGAAGAATGTGGAGAGAACCTCTAGCATGAGTGCTCCACAATCTTGAAGAAACAAGACCATGCTCCCATATTGATCAAGTCTTAAACCTATTAGGCCAAGCCGACCTGCTCCAGTGGCTCCCAATTGATGCATTTATTGGTCCCAAACCTCTTCTCCTTGAGTCTCTGATATTGCTCCTCGTGGGCTTCGACTTTAAAATGCAATAGGTTGGATTTCTCTAATAGATATATTGTAGTTTGTCACACTTATGGTTAGCAGGTCTCTAGATGACCCTTCTCCTCTCTGCCTTTTCCGAGGTACGTCCTTTGCTATCCATTGTCTCGTCATTGTACCTTATACAAGATTAAATGTGAGAAAATAGAAGATATAAATACAAAAAAAAACTTTTCCCACACTTGGTTCGTATGCTCACTACTTTATGGAATTGTGAAAACACACAATTAAAAATCAAAATCAAAATCAAATTAAACTAAAACTAATGTAGTAAAAATAAAATAAAATAATTAGAAAATTAGACAAATGAAAAAATAGATAATAAAACTAAAACATGCAATTAACCAATGAAATTAATCAAAAAATGCTATGTAAATCCCAAAATTAAAAATTAAATTATATAATCTAAAAATTAAACTTATACTAAATAAAATTAACACCTAATTCATGTAAAATACAAAACTAGATTGAAATTAAACTAGAAAACAACATCTAATTACTAAAAAAATCTAATTTAACAAAAATATGACAATTCTACATATAAAAAGTAAATCACATATCCTAAATTAAATCTCATCAAATTCTCTTGCAATTCATGGAATTAATCTAACAATTTATATGGAAAAGGATGAAATTCAACTTCTAATTGAAAATCAAGCACAAAAATAGGTTTAATCACATTAAGATGTAACTATACCGTCACCCTAACTTTTTAGGGATGAAAATCCCTTAAAATTGACAACATACTAAAAATTTTGAGTAAAAATCAAGTAAAATGTGTTGAATAACTTATTTGGGTGTCAAAGTCAAGCAACAATGGGTGGTGGAGAAAGGAGAGGAAAATAAAGGGAGATGAGGTTTTTTAAGAGCTGACATGGACTTACATAGTTAGTTATATGATCGTGTAGCTAATTGTATAAGTCACAAATTCATAAAATTAGAAGGGAAATGGGCATGTGAACTATCGTAGACTTACACAGTTAGTTACATAATCATGTAATGGATCATGTAAGTTATATAGGGGCTTATCCTATGACCTTATAAGTCCTTGTGAATGTATGAAAGCGTGTGAAATATCACTGACTTACACAATTGTGAAACTAACCATGTAAGTCAAAACAGGCGTGTCCTTAGACCGTGTAGATCTCCGTGAATCTGTTTTGGAATAAAATTATGTATACATGAGCATATGCACGATTGTTTATATGACCGTGTATGCTAAAAAAATTCCTTAAAGCCTTAAAATTGTTCACTCAAAGTTATAAAATTCAACACACTTACCATAACATGAAAAATTTTCAAAACCAAATGAGGATGTTTTATATCCCAACAAAAACCTATACTAACACTAAAATGGAAACAAAATAAAATGAAAATGACTTATATCCTAATTCTTAGGTTTCCTCTTAAGTAATGCTTGTTCAACATCTTTAACTCGACGTACCCTTCAAGTTTTAAAATGAATTAGCAACATTAAAATATTCTGTACTACCATCAAGTTAATCTCTAAAGATAGCTTTTCATAAGTGTACTTAGTCTTCAAGCTACCCTCAACTTAAATTATTGATGGGGTGGCTGGATTTTCTTGGAGTGGATTGTTGGTGGGAAAAAGAGGGAATTCCATGGAGAAGCTCTGTCCAAAGTCCGAGGTTTTTACTAAAGAAGTCATAAATAGATGTAAGTAGCGGGAATTTTTAAAAATTAGTTACCAAAAACAATAAGCTAGGAGGGAGGGAAAGAGCAAAAGACAAGAATGCCCCTGCTGCTCTAGCGACAAAGCAGAAAGTAGAAGTAGAAAGTCCAACAAGCAAAATTTGAAACAAGTGGTAATCAAAGGGAAAAAGGTTCAAAGAAAAGAGATCAGATGGAGCAAGTTAGAAGATTCAACTGGAAAGGAGGAGCAATGGTTGAGAGAGGATGGATATTCTCTCACTAGCCATTTTTTAAGATAGGCTTTTACTAACTTATCGTTTTAGATCACTTATATAGTTAACTAGGCTTAAATGATTCTCGTAAGTGAAAAGTATCAAAACCATTATGTAATTTTATATATCTAACTAAGATATTTTCAGTTAGAATATTATAAAGTAAAGATTGTTATTTTCTTTCTGTCACTCAAGAGTACAATGTCCTTGATATGAAACGCTATTCTCTTAGAAATTAACAAACAAAAAGATGAAGAAAAGTGATTTGGAAATGGACAAACAAAACAATGAAACCAACGTTTTTTTGAGTCTACAGCTCAAGTGTATAAATAAACCTAGAAATGAGCCTATAAATAGGTTATACAAGATAGACGTTACAACACCAATTTAATAATAGGAAACTAAGAGGACTCTCAACGTAAACAATAGGAAAGTAAAAAGACTCTCAACATAAACCAATGGGAAACTAAGAAGACTCCACGTCTATTTTGCTAATTAATAAACCAAAATAACAACTGTAATTGAAAAATTCAAATGACTTCCAACACTCCCCCTTCATTTTAATTTGGAGATTCCCAAATGAGTGCAAAGCTCCTGACGTTTCGTGAATGGTAAGCTCTTTGTCATGAGGTTTGCAAGCTGTTCCTTAGTTCTGCAATTTTCTAGTTTAACTTCTCCTTTGGCCATCAATTCTCGTATGAGGTGGTGTTTGATTTCAATATGCTTAGTCCGGCTGTGATAGACTGGATTTTTCGAGAGTAAGACAGCTAACTTGCTGTCACAAAACACTTTTGTTGCCTCACTTTATTCCATACCAAGATCACTAAGCACCCTTCACAGCCACACTGCTTGACAAGCAGTAGCTGTAGCAATAATATATTCTGCTTCTGTTGAGGAAAGGGCCACAGTCACTTGTTTCTTTGAAGTCTATGATACTAAAGCTGTTTTAAGAAAAAATAGCTCTCTATAGTACTTCTCCTATCCTCTAATGAACCTGCCCAATTAGGGATGGCAACGGGGCGGGACGGGAGCGGGGAGTACCTTCCCCGTCCCGTCCCCACCTGGCACTCCCGCTCCCTGTCCCCGACCCCCGATCCCCGAAGTGGGGATATTTTTTTCTCATTCCTCATCCTCCAAATCCCCGCGGGGCCGACCCGAATCTCCTCACCCTCACCCTTTATGGC
>JAOQMS010042417.1:0-13810 GCA_027563885.1 Erythroxylum longipes
GTGTAGGGATGAATAGTGCAACTTTAGTGACACTAAAGTTGGATTTGTGATCTGAAACTTTGGGAATTTTTCTGGGTTGATTTAAGCAGATTTTGCTAAATTGGTCTTCATGAAAGTTGTAGCGTTTCTTGTTAGCTTTCTATCTCTAGGATGACACCTTTGGAATTTAAAGAACTTAAGACTAGTTGCAGGAGTTGTTAGATAAAGGTTTTATCAGACCTAGTGTGTCACCTTGGGAAGCTCCAGTTTTGTTTGTGAAGAAGAATAATGGGACTTTGAGATTGTACATTGATTATAGGCAATTAAATCAGGTGACAATGAAAAACAAGTATCCTCAATCGAGAATAGATTATTTACTCGATCAGTTACAGGGAGCTCAGGTGTTTACTAAACTGGATTTTAGGTCAGGGTATTATCAATTGAAAATAGAAGAAGTTGATGTACCAAATAATGCATTCAAAACCAAATATGGACACTTTAAATTTTTGGTGATGCCTTTTGGACTGACGAATGCTCCGACAGTCTTTATGGCATTGATGAATAAAGTATTTCGACCTTACTTAGATCACTTTGTTATTATATTTATTGACGATATCTTGCTGTATTTGAGGAGTAGAGAGGAACATTCTAAGCACTTGAGGTTAACAGATAATGAGAGAGAAGCAATTATATGCCAAGTTCAGTAAGTATAAATTCTGGCTTGATCAGACGTGTTCTTAGGTCATATAACGTCTGGACAGCATATACAAGTAGACCCAAAGAAAGTTGAGATCATGATGAAATGGGAAGCACTTAGAAATGTGTCAAAGATTTGGAGATTTCTTGGGCTAGCAGGTTATTACATGAGGTTTTTTGAGGGGTTCTTATTGATCTCAACCCTTTTGACAAAGCTTCTGAGGAAGAATGTACCATTTTAATGGATTGATAAATGTCAAAGGAGCTTTGATGAGTTAAAACATCGATTAACTATGGCACCGGTATTGGATATTCTATCTGGATCTAGAGGATAAGTTGTATACAATGATACTTCACATTAGGGTTTAGGGTGTATTTTGATGCAGTATGGTAGAGTGATTTTTGTATGTTTCAAGATAGTTAAGGCCTCATGAGTTCAATTATCTAGTTCATGATTTAGAGCTTACTGCAGTCGTGCTTGCTTTGAAAATTTGGAGACATTATTTATATGGTGAAATATTTCAGATTTTTACAAAAATATTTCAGATTTTTACAAATCATCGAAGTTTGAGATATTTGTTGAGTCAAAAGGAACTTAATATGAGACAAAGGAGGTGGATTGAGTTGCTTAAGGATTATTATTGCACGATAGAGTATCATCCAGGTAAGGCTAATGTTGTAGCTGATGCATTAAGCAGGAAATGTAATAACAGTGTAGCACAAATTCAAGCATCGAGGTTACCAAATCTAGTTCAACTGAGAGCACTGAATGTTGAGCTAAGTTTGGGTCAGGATGAAGCATCGTTAACTACGTTGAAGCTTAGATCGATATTACATAAAAGGATCAGAATAGCTTAAAGTAAAGACCCAGAAGTAGTGAAAATTGTAGAGAAGTTAAAACAAAATCCGAGTTCTGAGTTTAAGTTGAGAAATAGTATATTGTGGTTGAATCAGAGATTATGTGTACCAGATGTTGATGGTTTGAGAAAGGAAATTTTGGAGAAAGCACACATAGCAGCCTATGCTATGCATCCTGGTACTACCAAGATGTACAATACTCTGAAACAACATTTTTGGTTGCCAGGTATGAAGAAGCAAGTGGTGGAGTATATAGCTAGGTGTTTGACACGCCAATAAGTTAAAGTAGAGCATTAGTCACCAGTTGGGAAATTGCAATCATTACCTATTCCAGAGTGGAAATGGGAGAGGATTACAATGGATTTTATTATGTTACTAAGAACTTTGAGGCAGCATGATGCCATATGGATCATTGTTGACAGATTAACAAAATCAGCTCATTTCCTACCTACTAAAGAGAATAACACATTAGAACAATTAACTCATAGATATGTAAATGAGATAGCGAGGTTACATAGGGTCCCAGTGTCTATTGTATCAGATCAAGATCCCAGCTTTACTTCTAGATTTTGTAGCAACCTACAGACAGCATTGGGTACAAAGTTAAATTTTAGTACAACATTTCATCCTCAGACAGACGGACAGAGTTAGAGGACTATTCAGATTATTGAGGATATGCTTAGGGCTTATGTTTTGGAGTTTCAAGGAGCATGGGATGAGTATATAGCTCTTATTGAATTTGCATACAATAAACATTATCATAGTAATATTGGTATGGCTCCATATGAGGCATTATATGGCAGAAGGTGTCGAGCACCTTTGTATTAGGATGAATAAGGCCTAAGGATTATTGAAGGCCTAGAGTAAATTTAAGATACCGTTGATAAGGTAAAATTGATCTACAATAAGATTAAGGCAGCTCAAGATAGGCAAAAGAGTTATGTAGATTATTACCGAAGAGATATGGAGTATCAAGTAGAAGACAAGGTATTTTGAGAGTGTCGCCCTGGCGACGAGTGCTAAGATTCAGTAAAAAGAGAAAGTTAAGCCCTAGATATATCAGTCCTTATGAGATTACTGAGAGAGTTGGACCATTAACTTACAAATTAGCATTATTGCCAAAAATGTCTCAGATTCAGAATGTATTTCATATTAGTATGCTTAGGAGATATCGGTCATATCCAGCACATATATTACCAGTACAGGAGGTTGAGATTGCAGCTAATTTGAGTTATAGAAAGGAACTGGTTAAAATAGTTGTTGAATATTAGACTAAACAATTAAGAAACCAAGTAATTCTTTTGGTTTAATTTCTTTGAAGAAATCATTCGAGAGAAAAAAGATACGTGGGAGATAGAGGAGAGCATGAGAAAAATACCCCCATCTATTTAATCAATCAAGTAAGAATTTCGAGGACGAAATTTCTTAAGGAGGAGAGAATTGTAATAATCGGTTTCCAAAACTACTGAGAGTTAGAGTCTTAGATTACTTAATCACATCAATTACATCATATTAGAGTGAATTTGGAGCATTTAGGATATGATTTTATGATTTCATTCACATGGATAATATAAGCATACACACATGAAATTTGATTTAGATAAAATTGCACTCAATTGATATGTTCTGGGGTATGAAAGTTTCAAAATAATCGTGACATGATTGTGCATTTCTAATGTCTTATATTTTGATTTAAAAATAAAAAGAATTTATGGATTACAATTAGTAATTTGGAGTTATTTGTCACAATTAGGAGATTGATGGATTAAAATGTACATTTAGACTAAGAAAACTTTCAAGTAGCAAGACAATTGACATGTGAAAATTTAGGGTGACTAAGCCTATAAAATGAGTGACATATGGCAGTAGACTTGAGTGACAATTGTTCTAGAGAATTGAGTGATAAATGGCAAAGGAACTAAGTGAAATTTGGCAGCTTAAAGAGTGGACGTGTGTCTTGCTTGTTTCCTTGACAAGTGTCTTTAAACTAATCTTACACCTACACCATATGACCAGCACATTCAGCTCTATTGTAATATTTCTGTTGTACTCTTTCCTTCTCCTTCCTTTCACTACCGAAACTCACTTATCCCTCACATCTTGATTTTCTACTCTAAATTATGTCCATTACCACCTCAAAACCTTTGTCAATTTCTTCTTAAAGATAGTTGTATTATGTTGTCTTCTTCTTGTATCTTCTGAAATTCATCCTACTCCCTCATGATTCTTGAGATAATCTTGCATACATGTGAGGCAAAGCATACTTGATACATTAAGGTGGAATTTAAATTAAACAAGTAAGTGAAATACTGATCTTTGTGGCATGTGTTAACAGAAATTACGATGATTGATTAGGGATAGATTGAATGCGGTATTAGTATTGAAATTGCGCTGGAAAATGATGAATGAAAGGGATACCTTTTGTTTTGTTTTTGGATGCATGACAACAGTAGTATATGGGTTTTTATATGGATGATTTAAGTTGGAATTTGAAGTAGAATTGATGATGCATTCATGCTAAAGATAGGTGTTAATGAAATGTTTTCAAATCTGGAAAAGTTAGGACTGTATGTAATGATGGTATAAAGTGAATGGTAATGAAACAAATGAGTAGATTTTTGTGAGATTTATGTGACCATTATGGAAGCTAGACTAGTATGAAATGAAGTAGCTTTATAGGACATGAATTATGGAAAAATTTAAGTGGTAGTGATGTCTCTAAGTATGTGAAATTTGTGGAGAATTGAGGGAAGAAAGATAGTGCATGATCGTAGCTCTCAGTGCACGATCGTAGCCTATTGCACTAGCTTCTGTCACGATTGTGGCAAGGTCCCCTATGATCGTGAGCCTAGTTTTGGAATGTTAATTTCTACTTTGTGTATATGTTGAACCAGTTGAGGAAAAGTCACTCTAAATTGGTGTATATGGACTTAATTAAGGCATGGAATGAACCTAGATTATTGGTTGATTAATTGGTTAAGAGCTTGATAAGTTTAGGTTGTTAATTGATGTAGGAACTTAAGGAATGTACTATTTTGGTGTCAATGTAACCAAATATGGAAATTATTAAGTGATGAAGGAATAAAGATGTTCTTCTGAATGCAAACATAATCTTAAGGATATGAGTAATGTGCATTAGGCATGAATGAATGAGCATTGAAGAACATGAGGTCATTGTCAATGAGAATTAGGTAATTGTGTTATTATCTGTTGCCAGAAAAGTTTGGTGAATGTATGATTGATGAATTTGGAGTAAATCAAGCGTACCTAAGGTATAAACCTAATTGCAAACTAGTTGTACACAAGTTATAATGTTTGAATGGTCAAGATATTTGTATAAGAATACATACTCGAAAAGTCATTTAAACATGCATTAAAACATGACACATATACATGTGCATAATTATATATTCATATGGTTAAATAAATTAGTGATTTGTGAACTATGTGTGTATTGCATGATGATAGACGCACAAGGTGATCGTCAACATCCAGTCATTGCCGAAACATCGAGGCAATATCTTTTCTGGAGCGTACTGTGAGTTAATTTAGATGTGTAAACTCATTTAAATGTGCTTCTGTATGAATTGTATGTTTAATATGGAATGTGTGTTCAAATGATTAATAAATGTCAGACTTAGATCTGAGGAGTTTGATACATGTGGCATTAGTATACAGAAATGAAATGAAATGAAAACATAACATATGAAATGATGCATCTCATCACATTAAAATGTATGATCAAATAAAGGAGTTATGATTAGAGTGACCAATGTGCAGAAAAGAGCTTTGACCTCAGGATTATGAAAAAGAGTCTCAGGCTCAGATAACATAGACTTGGTATCCACAATGGATACAGGCCAGAAATAACTTCGGTATCTATAATGGATACAGCCAGAAATGACTTCGATATCCACAACGGATACGAGATAGTAAATTGGGTTGATAAGCACTTGGTCACAATAAAACAAAATGAAAATGGAAACACATGTGCATTTGTATATACATCCCTACATATATCAAATGATTGAATTGAAATGAATTATCGAATTGTTTTGAAATAATGTCTTACAATTGAAGTTAATGGAGGATGTGTTATGATAGACAAAGTTGGCTTACATGATATGCTTGTGGAAGTATGATAACTTTGATATACTTGTTTTTGTGAACTGACTTGAGTGAATACATCGATGATGGCTCACTCACTGAGTTCGCAAACTTATCAAAATTGCAACATTGTTTTTCATGTTTAAGGGAGTTCTAGCTATTAAGGTGATTTAGTAAAAGTCTAGTACTTGCATTTTAAGGACAAGAATGGCTCAAAGGTTTGATCAACTGAATCTAAGAAATCTAGTTAGAGTCTTGTGTATTAGCATCCCATTTCATGTTATATTTTTGTTACTGAGATCGACCTCATAAAAATGTTGTGTAATATATATATGGATTCTGAATTGTAATGACACATGTGACTTTTATGTTTGTGAATGAAATAGGAAGAATGTTATATTAGTGCTTTAAAGGCAATAACCTTTAGCACTTTTGTATAAACTTTATTTTGATTAACAAAGTGAAAGGCATTTTTCATTAATTTGATATTCATTTATATATGAATTGATATTGATCTTAAATCAAATTAATGAAATCCATGATACAAAACATAGCTTTAATGAAATCATGATGAGATCATGATAATGAGATTCCTATCATGTGTAATTATTTTAGTATCTAAATAATCCCTAGTCATGGGATTAATAAAACAGGACATTATTAATCCAGATAGACTACCACATATTATGCTCCTTGATTTGATCAAGCAGTGGATCTCACAAACTATAAGCATGAGTTGTTTAGAGTTAACATATGGATGCCTACTAAGAGTAGTAGGTACATCGGATGACCCGCTATGAGATTATTATATGGTTGATCTATTGAATGTCAATGATTAATCTCATCATAGCAATGGTACAAATATATTTAGACTTGAGGTACTCAAGGATATCTTAGATACGAATCCTGTGTTTTGACATCATTCCTTGTTACCTTAAGACGAGGTCGCTCTTAGGGTGGTGATTGGGTACAACTATTTATATTCGAAGGTAATTGGGTAGCAATAAAGGATTCACCAGTCTTGATAGAAGGATATGATTCCCATGGCCTCTTGTTGTGGTCATTACTTGGGAGTCTCTGGCTAAAGCAGTTATAAGTCATGAAGAGAGTCTTCAATAACACATAAGAGTAATGAGAACCCAGGATAAGAACTAACATCACTTGGACTAGATATGACGTAGTCAGTCTAATGGGAGTTGACACATAACCCATACTCTGAACCAAGTGGGTTATAGTATGATGAAAGGATGAATTACAAGGTAGTTGTCTATGGAAAGTTTCATAAGTTGGATAATTAACTATAGAAGAGGTTGTGTGGTAATCCACTTATATTCCGAAAAATTGGCATCATGAAACCCTTCATGATTTGATTGACTTAAGAGTTAATTCAAGTGCCTAAAATAACCGGGAACCTAAGGATCACACGTATAAAAGATTGGATGAAAAACAAGTATGTATGGCCTATTTTAAGCAGGTCACGGTCGTGCCTTATAGGGCTACCATCGTGGCCGAAGGCGAGAAAAAGGCCACGAAATGATATATAAGTGAGTTCTTCACTTATATACATAAGCTTCTTTCACTTCTTACACTCTCAAGTGATAGAGAAAGGGTTCTATATAGATTGAGAAGAGTTCTTGAGTTATCTTCATGCAATTTATGAAATTGTTGTATGAACCAACATGCATGCAAGATAACCTTGAACTATCACCCATTTTGAACATCTACTTGAATTCATCAAGTTTGGTGTTCTAAAACCCTTACACATTCTTTCATCTTCCTTCTTTACATGTTATTGGGTGATCAAGGAAGGGCTTGGTGTTTGCAACAACCCAAACAAGGAGAATAAACAAGAAAGGAGGAGAAACAAAGATAAAAATGCTTTTATATTTCATGCTCTTTACATATCCTTGCATGCATGTATGATTTTGTGATTTTCGGGTTGTCATGGTGTTGGAATATTGATTCCGACACTTCCACTGGATCCGCATGCATGTGATGCATGCAACCATGGATAACCCAAGCAGTGTCATCAAAACAAGTTTATGGATTTATTTGATGACGTATTGAACATGTGCAAAGTGTTTGCTGGCTTGTGACTGACTTACATGTCGATTTGGAATAATTCGTGTAAAATGTGGAGTTTTTTTGTCATTTTCTTTTGCAGAAATGTTTATAAGATGTTATATTATGTTTCTGTAAAATGAAATTGCAATTGAATGTCATTTGCTATTTTATTTCGAATTAATATCCAGATTGTTCATATGTTGATTTTTGGGAATTTCTGAAAAAACCGAATGCATGTACTGACTTTAAAAATTTTGTAATAATTCTATAAATTGTTTTATGTTTTTCTTTCACAAAACTATTTAGTGTTATATTATGTTTCTGTAAAATGAAAATGCAATTGAATTTCATTTTCTATTTTATTACGAATTTAGTTTCAGCTTGATGCTTATATGAAGTTCTGGAAATTCTGGAAATGTGATGAACATGCATGCATGTAAATTATATATAAATTTTTATAAAAATTATATAAAAATTATTTTTATAAATTTTATGCATGCACATGTATGATGAGATGTTGCCACATGTATGAGTTGCATGAAACTTGTTGTTAAAGTGGTTATCTTATGCATACATGATGTAATGTTTGACTAGTGTTAGAAGTTATATGACAAGTGTCATACACATGTGATGTGTTGGCTTATCCCTATTTATTAATAAATAATTCCTAAGAATTAGGTTCTGAAATTTTTTTATTAGACACGTTTAGATGTGTATAAGACTCTGAAATTTTTCCAGAATTAATTGAATTTAATTCAATTAATAAATAAAGTCAAAGTCAACATTGGTTAACTTTTTGAAAGTTGATGGAGTTGACTTACTTAATGACTTATAATGTATGTATTTCGATTATGAGACTTAAATAAGGTTCTTATGTGATAAGAAATGTATTATTTTGATGATAATAACATGCTCAATGCATGTGCTTGAAATTAAGGTTCTGAAAATTTTCCGAACATCGAATCGGTCTCTTTAGTGTCTAGTAGGTTAACTTATTTATCATGATGATTTTGGCCGTCAAGATAATTTTGACATGTGTCGAAATTGTTTAGATAAATTTGAGATAACCTAGGGATATCATAGATTACTAATTGATGTATGAAAATTTTAGAAACCCTAGGTATTAATTTAGAATTAATCCAAATAGAGCGTAGCATTTCTAGTGTGACTAGATAAAGGCATATAAACTAGGATTAAAGTGTTTAATCTAGACATCAAAATAATTAATTTTAGGATTCCTAATCGATCACATTCATAATTCAGATTAGCCAAGACTGACACTAGTGCCCGATTAGGTTCAAGAGTTGAATCGAATCAAGAACTTTAGATGTATAGTCAAGTCACAACCTAAATTTAAACCTCCTTTGTGTGATACATGCATTAGATGCATTTTAAGGGTAATTATGGACATAGGCTCAATTCAAATGAGTTGTCCATGTATGTGATATACATAATCAAGATCATCCAAGTATTGATGACAAATCCCTCAAACAAAATATTAAGACTTATGCCTTCCATTGATATGGCAAGAACCAGAGTTCTTTTACAGTTGGGTTGTTAGGCAAACCCAAGCCCACTCTACACGAATATGCTTAAACAATGGATATTAGATTTTTGGATTAATGGGTTAATCCTAACTGGAAGCATTGACTTGTCGGGCAAACCCAAGGTTAACGTGAATAGAAGCGAAGTTGGCTTATATACATGAGATGTATATAAATCAAAAGTTGATAACCTAATGATTGTGCTAAATCAACAGTTGATGGCACAAGTCGATAGTTGCATAATTGAATGCAATTGGTATGAACGATACCTACAAATTGACCTAAGGTGGCTTGTTGGGCAAACCTAAGGTCATTCTTAGTGATATTGAATATCGACCCGTTACGAAAACTATAAGTTTTCTCGAATTTGTAGTGAGGGCTATGGATTTGAATTAGAATAATGGGACCTATAATGTATGTTATTAAAGTCCTTATAGATATGCATTAAGTGTACATTTAACACTTTCTCTCGTTCTTCTATGTTATCGAAGCGTACGATGTCTTCTAGTGTGAACCTATGCTTCCTGTTAGATTCCAACAAACTCACGGGACCAAACTTCTTAGATTGGATACGGAATTTGAGAATTGTTCTCAAATCCTAAAAACTAGGATATGTCCTAGATGAACCACTTCTTGATCCCCCTGCTATCGATGCATCTGATGAAGATCAGAAAGCTTATAAGAAGCTACTGGATGATAGTAAGTTGGCTAGCTGTATAATGCTGGCCTCTATGCCACCAGAACTACAAAAGCAGCATGAGGCTATGGATGCTCATACCATAGTCAACCATATGAGGGAACTGTTTGATGAGCAAGCTCGGTCTAAAAGGCTCGAGACCTCGAGGTTGCTTTTTCGTTCAAAGATGGCTGAGGGATCATCTCCAATGCAGTATGCACTAAAGATGAATGGATATATTGAGAGGTTAGGTAGTTTGGGTTTCATTATGGATCATTAATTAAGTATAGACTTGATTTTGACTGGTTTGAATGATAGTTATTCATAGTTTGTGCTTAACTATCGGATGAACCAAATATCCACAATGATACCTAAGCTGATTAATCTGTTCAAAACAGCAAAGCAGACTGTCAAGAAAGATAGTAAGGCTGTGATGCTGTTGGACTCTACTTCTGGTTCTCAAAAGAAGAACCAAAAGAAGAAGAAGAAGTCCAAGAAGCCAATGGGAGGTGTAGCCAAGAAGAAGGCAAAAGAGATAGCACCAAAAGGGATATGCTTCCATTGCAATAAGGAAGGACAATGGAAAAGGAACTGCAAAGCTTATCTGGAGTCACTGAAGTAGAAGAAGGCATTAGATGCCCCACCATCTACTTCAGGTAAGATATTTGTCATTGAGATTAATACTATTTTTTATCATAACATTTAGGTGTTAGATACCAGATGTGGCTTATACATATGTGTTTATATGCAGGGTCTCAAGGATAGTAGATTGCTCAAGAAGGGAGAGATGGACCTATGTGTGGGAAATGGAGCAAGAGTTGTTGCATTAGCCGTAGGGACATAAGTTTTGTATCTTCCTAGTGGGCTAGAGTTAGTTTTGAAAATTTGCTATTATATAGCTATTGTGACTAAAGACACTATATTTGTTTCATATCTTAATAAAGTGAGATTTCATTTAACTTTTTCAAGCAATGGTTGTTCAATTAAGTTGAATGAAATGTTGTGTGGTATTGCTACATTGTGCAATGGAATTTACATATTAGATATGTCTAATCCAATTTTAAATATCAATGACAATAAAAAACAAAAATGAGATAACCTAAAATCATCTTACTTATGGCATTGTCAACTTGGTTATATAAGTGAGAAACGCATGATTAAGCTACGCAAGAATGGTAGCTCAGGGTCATTTGATTATGAATCATATGACACATATGAATCTTTCGTGTTAGGCAAGATGACTAAATTACCTTTTAAAGGAAAGGGTGAACGAGCGAATGGGTTATTAGACCTAATACATTCTGATGTATGTAGCCCGATGTCCATTCATGCCAGAGGTGTTTTTGTGTACTTCATTACTTTTATCAATGATTATTCACAATATGAGTATGTGTATCTAATGAGATACAAGTCTAAAGTGTTTGAAATGTTCAAATAATTTAGACATGAAGAAGAAAAACAACTCGGTAGAAGTATTACGACACTTTGATCAAATCGAGGTGGTGAATACTTAAACAAGGAATTTCTATCTTATCTTGGAGATAATCAGATAGTATCCAAGTGGACTCCACCTTACACACCACAACATAATGGTGTAGCTGAAAGGAGAAACCGAACCTAGTTGGACATGGTAAGGTTGATGATGGGCTTAGCAGATCTACCAAAATCCTTTTGGGGTTATACATTCGAGACTGCTATTTATGTGACAAACAAAGTCCCTTCAAAGGCAGTTGAAGTTACTCCATTTGAGATATGGACTAACAAAAGGCCTTATCTTTCTCATATGAAAGTTTAGGGTTGTCCGGATTATGTGAAGCGGATTCAATCAAAAAAACTTGAAGCAAAATCTGATAAATGTCTGTTTGCATGATATCCTAAGGAAACAATTAGATATCAGTTCTATAATGCTTTAGAGCAAAAGGTGTTTGTCTCAAAGCATGCTATCTTTTAGAGAAAGAGTTTCTTCTAAGAGAAGACAGTGGGAGTAAAATTGAACTTGATGAAGTTCATGATGCTCAAACAGACGCAAATCAATTGCTTGAACTCAAAATTGTTGTTCATGGAGATGAGACAATAGTTGAACCTTCTAACACACAAAATGTTCATAGGTCAAGTAGGATAAGCAATGTTCCAGAGAGATATGGATTTCTCATAAGTGAACACAATGACGTATTGCTCAAAGAGGACGATGAGCCTACAACCTATAAAAGGCTCTGAAGAGTTCAAAACCTGAAAAATGGCTTTAAGCTATGAAGTCTGAAATGGATTCCATGTATAAAAACTAAGTATAGACTTTGGTTGACCCAACCAAAGGGTTAAAGCCCATAGGGTGCAAATGGATTTTCAAGAAGAAAATCGACATGGAAGGTAATGTGATTAGCTATAAGGCGAGGCTAGTCGCTAAAGGTTATCGTCAAAAACAAGGAATTGACTATAACGAGACATTTAGCCCTGTAGCTATACTTAAATACATTAGAATACTCCTAGCCATTGCTACTCATTATGATTATAAAATATGGAAAATGGATGTGAAGATGACTTTCCTAAATGGAAACCTAGTTGAGGATGTATACATGATACAACCTGAGGGCTTCATATCCAAAGATGGCAGAAAGATATGCAAGCTTTAGAAATCCATTTATGGATTACAGCAAGCATCTAGGAGTTGGAACATCCGATTTGATAAGACAATCAAAGAGTTGGTTTCTCACAAAATCCTGACAAACCTTGTATGTACAAGAAGGTTAGTGGAAGTGCTATCATATTCTTTGTGTTATATATGGATGGCATATTACTAATAGGAAATGATATCTCAAGTTTTCAATTAGTTAAAATTTGGTTATCCCGTAATTTTTCCATGAAAGAACTTGGAGAAGCAACTTATATATTGGGAATAAAGATCTATAGAGATAGATCAAGGAAGTTGCTAGGTCTTTCACAACGTACATAAACAAAGTGCTAAATAGGTTTAGCATGGAGCAGTCCAAGAGAAGGTTTCTTCCCATGACTCATGGGATAAAACTCTCGAAATCTATGTGTCCCAAGACATAAGATGAGAGGACTCGCATACGCATGATCTTATGTGCTTCGGCAGTAGGATCAATCATATATGCTATGTTATGTACAAGATTCGATATATCATATGCTCTAAGTGTTACGAGCAGATATTAATCGGATCCTAGTGAGGGTCACTGGGTGGTTGTCAAGAATATCCTAAAGTACTTGAGAAGGACTAAGGATGTATTCTTGATATATGGAAATGGAGATCTTGTAGTGAGAGGGCATACAAATGCCAGTTTTCAATCTGATCAGGATAACTCCAAATCCCAGTCAAGTTATGTTTTCATACTGAATGGTGGAGCAGTCAGTTGAAAGAATTCCAAATAAGAGACAACTGTAGATTCTACGACCAAGTCAGAGTACATTGCAGTTGCAGAAGCGGCAAAAGAAGTTGTTTGGATCAAGAAGTTCATCATAGAACTTGAAGTGGTTCCTAGCATAGTAAACCCAATATTATTGTACTGTGACAACAATGGGGCTATTGAGCAAGATAAGGAACTAAGGCCTCATCAGAGGTCCAAGCATGTACGCAGGAGATATCACCTAATCAGGGAGATAATTAATAAAGGTGATATGAAGATAGCGAGAGTGCCCACAGATCAGAACATCGCTGATCCTTTGACTGAGCCACTTCCTCGGAAAAAAAATTGATTCTTGTGTACTCGCCAATAGTATTAGATACAAAGGCAATTGGCTTTAGTGCAAGTGGGAGATTGTTAGAGTAGTCCTCTAAAGGCAATCACCTTTAGCACTTTTGTACAAACTTTATTTTGATTAATAAAGTGAAAGGCATTTTTCATTAATTTGATATTCGTTTATATATGAA
>JAOQMS010042418.1:0-13809 GCA_027563885.1 Erythroxylum longipes
TAATCATTCCTTCCTCTTAACCAACCATCATAATTATAATGATAATATCCATTCTCATTCCTCACTATATTCATTCTAATTCCTATTACCATTCCCCCATGCGAACCAACCCCCCCTGAATTACAACCATGGATTCAACAAATAATGAACTCCAAGTGGAAGAGTGAGAGCAAAGTTTGCCAACCAGTTCGGGCACCGATTAGCCTCCGTATAAACATGCCTGACTCGAATAATTCAATCCTTAGTCATGAACTCTCTAATGGTAGTAATTAAGGGTCGTTCCCAACAGGAGTTGCCAACGGTTCTCGTTAATAGATCCGCAACCTCCTTAGAATCTATATCAAGCTCAACTCTTCGTAAATTGAGATCCCATGCAAGCTCAAGTCCCTTAAAAATTGAGGAAGTTGTGAATAAAGTTAGACTAGAAAATATTATTCAATTCTTTATTGAAAATGATTATGCTTACAAAGTAGTTGGGAAAGGAATGTAAAGCAAGTATAATTCTTTTTATTTAACTCCTTGTGCTACAAATTACATTGACCTAATGTTGGAAAATATAAGAGATGTTAGATATTTTCCTATCGTTGATGAAATTATGCATAAAATAAAAGGCGTGACTAAGTTTATCTATAATCATGCATGCGCCCTGAATTTGATAAGAAAAGATTTCACCAATGGTAAGAATTTTTGTTGTCCTGCTATTACAAGAGTTGTGATTAATTTTTTATCACTTCAGTAGTTTATTTTAATGAAAAAGGAGTTGAAGCAAATATTTACAAGTGATAAGTAGGTCGCATTTTATTATGTCAAGTCTAATGTTGGAGTAGAGGTTTTTAGAATTATACTTGAAGATTATGAAGTTTGGTCCCAATGTTAGTATGTAATACGAGTTTTATGAGCCTTTGGTAAGAATACTTCATCTGGATGAAAGTGATAAAAAGACAACAGTGGTTTATTTTTATGATGCTATAGAGAGAGTGAAGGAAGTAATCAAAGCCAATCTAAAAATAAGTTGTCTTTGTATACACCTTATCTTGAAGTCATTAATGAGAGATGAAAAAGCAACTTTACTCTCTATTATATGCAATTTTGGAATCCTAATGTCTATTTTAGACCAAACCAATTTCTACGAAAAAAAGCTGAAGTTAATAGGAGAATGCTATTAACTATTACAATAATATTTTTATATAAGATGATGTGAAATCTCCTAAGCTCACAAATGGAGGTTTATAAGGATGTTTTTGCCAATTTTGGGATGTCAATTGCTATTCATCAAAGACAAACTTAATTCAAAATATATGTTTTCACTTTTGTTACATGTTGAAAATTAATCATCACTTTATTTGTTTATAATATTACTTTTATTATCTTTCAGTTAATTAGTGGAACCAATTTAGAAGTGGTATTTCAAAATTGCAAAAGTTTTCAATTCAAATTTTGAGTCAATGCATAAGTGAAATAAGATGTGAAAGGAATTGGAGCATATTTAAATTCATTCATTTCAAGAAAATGAATAGATTGGAATACAAAGGATTGAATGACTTGGTCTTTATTCGATATAAATTAAAGTTTCGAGAAAGGTATGTTGTTATCATTATTAAGTTGGATAGAATTTCTTGTAATTTCTTAATAATTTAATTTTATTTATTTGCTAGGACTCTCAATAGAAAAATAGTTTTGCAAATCCAATTTACCTTAATCATATTGATTTTTTGGTAGATTGTGCTTTTAGGGAACTGAGTTTGATAGATGAGATTGACTTAGAAGATAAATCTTGGATGGGAATAGGAACGTCAATGGGTCGGGGCAAGCCTGGTCCAATCTCGGGCCATGGTGACTTGTGCACCGGCGAGCCGGGATGGGCAAGCCCCGCCCGGCTAGGCCCAACATTTGTTTTTTTAATAAAAAGCTTTCAAAATGACGTCGTTTTTGAAATAAAGACCTGGCCAAGGGCTGTGCCGTGGCCCGATCAACTCGGGCCAAAAGCAGGTTGGGTCAATTTTGCCATTCCTAAATGGTAAAGTATTGATATGTCATTTGGAGTAATGAATTTGAATTATGGTGATGATGAGACTCCTCTCAATAATGAGAATTTTGATAGCAAATGAGAATTAAGATCGATACAATTTGAACGGAAATTTGATTGAATAAAGTTCCAAGTTTTTCATTTCTTCTCTTCTTTTAATTTTATTTGTGCTTGATGCATATCTCAAATTCTATATATATAATATAAATATAAAATTTTTAGCTGTAAATGTTTTTGTTCAGGTTTCGCTTTTAGTTAGTTGTGTTTATTGGCACGAACTCTTGTTCTAATACTTATGAAGTTATGTAATTCTTTAAGTTCTTTCTATTATCCTTAGTTTTATATTTGTATGATTATTAAATGATCTTTTTTATACTAATTGTGGTTATTGTTTATATGTTAAATATATGAAAAATAATATTAATAAAAAAGAGATTAATATTATTTTAAAATTCTATTATTACAAGTTTTAGAGATAGGGTTCAGGTAAAATTACAAATTATATAGCACAACATATTGAGAGACTATTTTGAAATATTAAAAAAATTTATGGACCATTTTATAATTTTTAAAATTAGCCAAAGTGATACTCAATATTGACCAGTACTAGTACAGTATCGTACAAGAACCAAAATTGGTACTAGCACAGGTATTGTATTTATAAAATTGCTATTAGTAGATAAGTAGATTCATCCAAGTCCTTTAATAGAGGCTCTCTATTTTGCACATATTGTAAAAAGCATAAACACACGGGGGAGAGGTATCAGGAACTTAATGATAGACCCTTAACAAATAAAAAAATGCAAGTGATATAGGAAAGGTACATTTAGCTAACACTGCTCTTAATAATGAAATAGATTTACAAAGTTCAATGTCAGAATTAAACAAGAAATAGATAAAAAATTAAAGAATATTGTTTGGGATCTTTTGAGACTCCATCCTGGATGGGTGCACACTCACTAGCATTTTAAAATGTCACTTCCTTCTCTTATGTTTCTAATGTCTAGGACAAAATTTCCTCAATAGTGTAGGTAACTAATTTTGGGGCCATAGATCACTTGATATATTCGTCCAAATATTTCACTTCTTATACTCTTTGTTATATCCATAAAAAGATAATCTTAGAAATCAATTTCTTACATTAAGAGATGTTCTTCATGTTCCTAAATTATTTACAAATCTTATTTCTATTAAAAACTTACTACAGATTCCAATTCCAAATTAACATTCTTCCTTTTATATTATAAGTTTCATAAATAGAGCATAAAAAAGAAGATTGGAAGTGTTAGTGAGACGAATGGGCTATATTACTTGGAAGACCAACATGAAAGATCATTTGAGAATTCCTCACCTACATCATTTCTTTTTGAGCTTGTTATGCCAAATAAGGAAAAAGTTTAGCTTATCATTTTCGCTTAGGTTACCCATTTATTACCATCCTTAAGTTAATCATTCATTTATTTTTTAATGGGTTAGCTATTGACTCCTCTTTTCATTGTCATGACTGTGAACTTGTAAAGTATAAACACGCTTCCTTTTCTCTATATAATATAAGAACCCTTCTTCCTTTTCCCTTTATTCATAGTGATATTTGGGACTCTTCTTTAGTTCTAAATATTTTTGAAGCTAAGTGGTTTATCTCATTTGATGATGATTGTACTCGAGTAACATAAATCTACCTTTTAAAAGATAAATATGATGTCAGGTCTATTTTCCTAAATTTTTCGACAAAATTAAATCTTAATTTGATGTAAATACTAAGTATTTTTATAATTCCAAAGATTACTTTAACCAAAATCTCTTCATTTTTTTGAAAAAAGAAGGGATCATTCATAATTGTTGTGTTAGCACCCTCAACAAACAGGATAGCTGAATGATAAATGGTTACCTTTTAAATATCACAAAAGCATTAGTGTTCCATAAAATGTTCCCAAACATTATTAGTGAGAAGTAGTCTTGCATGTAGTTCAACTCATTAATAGACTTCTAATAAGGGTCCTTAATTTCGAAAGTCCAATTGATATTTTAAAAAATGTCTTCTCAAATTTTAGTGCCTCAAACAACTTTATTCCTAAGATCTTTGACATATTGGTTTTTATTAATGTTCATTCTCAACATAAGGAAAACACGTTCTCTTCAATGAATTTTTATTGGGTATTCTTATGCAAAAAAAGGGATATAAGTTTTCCATCCACCTACTAGAAAAAATTATATTTCAATAGATATTATGCTTGATGAAACTGAGTTTTTTTTAAAGTATTCATATCTTTAGGGAGAGACCTCAAGTGAAGATATAACAAGTGACCTATTTTTTCTTAATTTTTCTACTTGGCCTATTAAGTCTATTCCTTTCAATTCAACACTAGTTATTGAGTTACCTAAGTCATGTGGAATGATGAAGGTTAAAGAAGAACAAGTTTGACAATTGTTGGTTTATTCTATAAGGCAAACATAAATCCCTTAACATATGCACATATAATCTACGTCTCTAATACCTATTTAAACACCTAAAATAAATTCCAAACCTATTGAGGCTATCACACACAAATTGACCCTATCAACCAACTAACAAACCTAAGTAATGAAGTGATATTGACCTAATAAGCACCCTTAGGAAATGACTATAACTTGCACAAAATATCCATTTCACCTATTTATGACTTACCAAAACCTATTCCAAATTCATAAGCCTTCATTAGCAATCTTCACACTTCTTTTACAATGAGAAATTTATCTGAGAAATTAGGAAACAACAAGAATTTGGTTAAATTGTTAAAAGAGAATAAGCTAGTTAGATATACATCAATTCTCATCGTGAACTACAAGTTCGTTAATTATATAAAAAAGATATAGGAAAAGGATTAGCACCAAATGGTACACTCAAGCCTATGGTATTGATTATCCTAAGACATTTGCTATAGTTGCTACGATGAATACATTATTAGTGTTATAATTATTGGCTAACAATTTAAGGTGGAACTTACAAAAATTTAATGTAAAAAGCCCTTTTCTTCATTATAATTTAGAAAAGAAAAATTATATGGAAGTTCCTCCTAATTTTGAAACTAAATAAGGAATGGTATGAAAGTTATAGAAAACCCTTTTACAAACTTAAGCAATCATCGAGAGCTTGGTGTAGAAGATTCTCTAAAGTAATGAATATCATAGAGTATAAATAAAATCAAGGAGATCATAGTTTATATATAAGACACTCAAACTTAAGGAGAGTGACAAAGTTATCAGTATATGTGAATGATGTCACGATAACATGCAATAATATAGAGAATAAACACCATTTAAAAGGGTGTCGAGTAAGAGAATTTGACAATAAGGAACTTAGAAAGTTATAATATTTTACAGGCATTGAACTGGTACATTTGAATTCTTTATTACAAAATAAAAGTTCATGCTTGAATTTTTAAAAGAGATAAGTTAGTTAAGATGTAAGCCAGGTGATACACCAATTATGTTTAACCATAGATTATGGATGCTTTGGATGATGCCACAATAAATAAAGGTTCTTATTACAAACTTGTTGAGAAGTTAATTTATTTAGTAAATAAAATACCAGATATTGGATTTTTTATGAGCATTGTCATTCAATTTACGTATAATCCCAAAGAAATGTATGTCAAAACAACATATCAAAATTTACAATACTTGAAAGGTAACCCTGGGAAAGGAATCTTTTTGAGGAAAGGAGAAAGTATGAATTTAGAGGCCTATAATGAAACTAATTATGTTGGTTCTTTAGTTAACAGAAGATTAACCTCTAGCTATTTCACTATCTTAGGCATTAATCTTTTAACATAGAAGAGTAAAAAAGCATAACATAGTAGCTAGCTCAAGTGCAAAATCTAAGTTTAGGTCAATGGCATAAGGAATTGAGTTACTACGGTTAGAAATAGTTTTTGAAGATTAGAAAATAAAATGGGAAGTCCAAATGAGATTATACTGTGCCAAAAAAATTAGCAATTAGTATTAAGGATAACCTTGTGCAACATAATCAAACAAAACATATTGATATTTATAAGCATTTCATTAAAGGAAAACTAGGTAGTAGCTTTATCTGAACTTTATTCTTCTCAGCAAAAGATTAACTAGAAAATGTAGTCACAAAAGGATTGTCAAGTACTATGTTTCAAGAAATTGTTAGCAAACTTAAAATGGAAGATATCCATTCACTAGCTTGAGGGAGAGTGTCAAATAATGTGTTTTATGTGGTATTTAATATAGGTAATATTGTGATTCTAAAGGATTTGGTGTAATCCACGATCTTTAGAAATTTTTTTGAAATGTATATACTAGTTAGGAAGTAAATATTTGATACAGATTAACCTCCCATTTATAAGGGTTGTATGGTTAGTGTATATATATATATATATATATATATATATATATATATATATGTCCATATATATAGACCATGAGTATGAATGAGAATTTTGTCTAGTTTTGTGACAATTATTAGATTAAATCTATTTTCAAATTAAATTTCAATTTTAACAAAACTATGATTTATTTATACTTCCAGTCTAACTATTGATAAGGATTTAGAGATTTTAAAGAGAGTCTATTTTTTTTTCTTCCTTTTCTTAGTCTACCTAATAGGTAGACCTTTTCCTACCTTGGTGTTTTAAGGTTTCCTTTTTAGAAATCCTTTATGTTGTTTAGATGCTTGTATTAATGTTTTCTTCACCTTCTGTTCCTTTTACTTTTTTATGTTCTTCCTCCCTCCACCCAAATTCCAATTAAGGGTTCTTAAGATTTGGTTAATTTTACTAAAGATTGCCCTTTTATTTTAAAAGGAGTTGTTTGAAGTGACACTATCTATCCAAGGACAACTTTGTTGAAGTTCTTAGGGGTTGATAGTGTTGTACGTCCTCTTTACTATACTGTACCTTCATTTTGTGATGGTATCTCTAATTTTAATCTACGAAAGGATATTTCTCTTATTGAATTGTTATATGTTCTACTTACTTGGTCATTTTCATAATTTATAAACCCTCTTTCTTAAAGTGGAAAAATGGGGATTGTCAAATTTTCTAAAACATAGACTAGAAAATGTATTTATTAATGAAGCTGATATGTTCATCTTTAAGTTTAACTAGGAAATTAGGAATGAACATAATCTTAGAATTGAGACTATGCCATAGAGGTAATCCATCTTTTTTGGTAGAAATGGAACCCATTAATAAACTTGATAAGGACAATGATTCCATTACCCCATTTGGTTATAATAGAAAATTGTATTAGTTACTAATGTAAGCCCTTAGTGGGTAGGAGAAAGGCTTACTAAAAAGAAATTCCCCAAAGGGAATTATTTTGAGTTAATGGATAAATCTAATCCACCATTTATTATTTCCTCTAAAGAGAATTAATTTCAACCAAGCCCCTTTTAAAGCTCAGTCGATAATAATGACAACCGTCCCTTCTATATGATCCTCGTTGATAACAAAACCGTTATAAAAGCTTACACCATAATGGACTTAAAACTATTTAAACCAAAACTATTCTAAAAGATTAACCATTCTTGATTCCTCTTAAGCTAGTTCTTCTTTCATAGTGGAAAAGTCCCCTAATAAGGCTATCACTAGCTTGTTGAATTATTCTTTCTTTTCTCTTCTAAAAGACTAATCCGTTTTAGCCAATTTTAATTTAAAATTAAGGTTGGAAAAGACACATGTTGTTAAAATTATTTAATCTAGAAAAAATAAAAATAAATAGGTAAAAAGATCAAGAAAAAAGATTTTAATGGAAGGTTCATCCCCTCTCCATCATATCCATGCTTGATTGTATTAAGGGCCTTAATAGCCTATAGTAGTTAAAGACTATCTTCATGTTCATAAGTCTCATATTTTTTTGCCTTAGTAAAACCAAAATTATACTTCCTATTTCTCCTATTTTCTTAATAGAACTTGGTCTTAAGTTAATAACTTATCTCGCTTCCATAAATGTAGAATATTAGTAGCTTGGAACCTCCCATTTTCTTTAACTAAATGATTTATATGAAATTGTCTCTTCATCACCAACCCCAAACCTTCTATTTGTCACTTTTATTTATGCCTTAAATAACTATTAATATAGTCTTGACTCTTTTATAACTAAACTTTGGATTGCTATTAGTGATTTCAATACTCATCTCTCTCCTAAAGAATCAAAGTGCTCCTATAAAAAATAGGACCAGAGTATGCAAAATGTTGGTAATTGTTTTAGTTACCTCTTTTTGAGTGATATCCATTACACTAGTAAGTTCTTTATATGGTCTAATAAGTAACTAGTGAGAGTATTTATATAAAAGAATCTAGATAAGTCCCTAATTAATCCTTGATGGATACATATTTTCTCTTATTTTTAGGCAAAGTTTGATCTCATAAAGTATACCATTCCTCTATCCCTGTCTCAGTGTACATTAACTCTTGGTTTAGGAGAGTGCCTTTTAGGTTTCATAAACTCCTCTCCAAGTGTGAGCAATTCCTTCTTACTATAATAACTACTTGGAACATTACTTTTAGGATAGCCCTAATGTTTACTTGTGTGTAAAAACTTAAGGATATTGCCTTCTTGCACAACTGCTTATTGGATAGAAGAAAGCATAATAAGATAATTGGCCTAAAGGGTGGAGAAAATAATTTGGTTACATCACAACTTTGAATAAAAACCATGTCTTTTAATTATTTTAATGAGTGTTTGCAGCCCAATTCTTCTTCTTCTAGTGATTTGCAGCCCAATTCTTCTTCTTCTAGTGAATCCTTCTCTTTGTTAGGTCTAAATTTTTTCCAAATCATACCAAACCCTATCGAGTTGCTTTGTAATCCTTTTAGTAAGGAGGATGTCAAGACTACATTGTTTTCTCTCCACCTTTGTAAAGATCTAAAGCTAAACAATTTCAATGCTTATTTTTTTTAAAGAATAGAGAATTTATTGATGATGATATCTCTATAACCATCTTGAAAATTTTTAAAGGTAAAATGTTAGGATAGATTAATTGTAAATTTATAGCTCATATCCATAAATTCTTAAAAACTTACCTCTTTACATGGGTTAAGATTTATTTGATATTGTAATATAATTTACAAGATTATTTCTAAACACTTATTGGGAATGTTTTGATACAAGTACTCTCTAATATCATTAGTCCTACGTAAACTGCTTTTATTGCTAAGAAACAAATTAGTGACAATATTATGCTTACCTAAGAACCAACGAGGGATTACCATAAAGTTAAAGATGGGAAAGGTAAGTGTCAAAAATTAAATTTAAGAAAACTTTTGGTTCATTGAAATAAAACTTATATTGGAGACTCTTGGAGCATTTGATTTTTTGAATTATTCATCATATGGATATCCATAATTCACCACCACTTCTTATGTTAGACCTGTTAATGATGAACCCATTAAAACTTTTAAAAGGAATCAAGGGATTAAAGTAAGGGAATCTCCTCTTTGCTTATCTATTTGTTCTTGGGATAAAAGTGCTTATCGTCCTACTTAAGAAAACAGTTTTAGTTGCTAATACTTTTAGGTTCTCAAACAATCCCTTTGCATTATATGGATACATACTCAGTGCTTGACTTGTAATGGTCTTAAGAATTTTCAATTTTCATCCTACCTCCAGGACTTGGAAAGAACTCTTATTGTAGGAGGAGAATTGGGAATTCCATCATTAAGTAAGGACGCTTCCCTATTCTTCTAATTTGAAAACTAGCACATGTTAAGAGTCACTAGAAAGCTTTCTTGCTATTAGCAAAGAATCCCAAAATATAGTAGAGTGGATGCTCTAGTTAAGAATTCCAGTTGATCTCAACTCAAGATTTCTTCCTCAAATTAGGCAGATTTTGTCTAACTATAATCTCGGTTGCAATATAGAGGATGTAAGCGTGCAACCCTCTAAGTGAATTCTCAAATAACATATGCTTAAATTATTCCAACCTTCCACTTCCACCAAACTAAGCTCTGGACTAAAATAGTCTACTACAATTGCAACTCACCAAAGGCCAGCTTTTTCTTCTGGCTTACCATTAAAGAGAAAGTACGGACAAATGACAAGCTTCATTGCTTGTAACTTTTCTTTGTAACTCCGATCTTGAAAGTTGCAAATACCTTTACTTCGGTTGCCTATAACTAATTTTTTGAAAAGAATTCGAAGCGCAACACTCACACATAAGCATCTCTCGATTTGGGGAAGCGATGAAGTCGATGGGTTTGTTTTGTACACTTAATGGCCTTTTTCAACCAACTAACACCTTTACCGTCTCATAGTTCCTACTTTTCCCATTGGTAGTTTTGTCTTTATATGGTTATGAAAATATAGGCTATTTCAGTTATACTAAAGTTGCATGGAACTCATAACATTTTTACTCACTTGAAATGTTTCTTCACATTATTTGAGTATAGTACGTACACACATTTGATGCTGAAAAGAATTTTAATGAGTTTGAGCATTGAGTGGGTGCTTTCAGTCATGTCTGCCATGCCATGATTCCCAAAACCCTTTCTGGTTAACAGCGTAAAGTTCTCAAGAAGATGATTCGATGCTCCCATTTTCTTTTGCATGCAAATTGAAATGTATAGAAGTTGCAAACTTTTGCCGCTACCAAGTTCTGACCATTGTATTTTGCACTTTCGTTTATCATCCATGGGTTGCGGTTCAAACTTAATATTTGTGCCTCTTTTATTTTCCAATGATTGCAAGAAATCAAATGGTATCATCTATTTCGTATCTTTTACTGCGACTTTAAATATAAGTAATATATTTGGTATCAGAAATTATTTCAGATAATTTTTTAAAATTATAAAATAAAATTTCAATTTTATATAATTAAAATTTATTCTTCTATTATATTAATTTTAATATTAAATAATCAAATAATTTTTATTTATTTAATCATAAAATTTAAAATAAAAATAAAAATAATTTCATATGTTAAAAGCAAATTAAACTTACATAATTTTTATACACAATAACTATTTTAAAATATTTAAACATAAAAATATTTATAGTTTAATATTTCAATTTTTCTTAATTTACAGATTTGATTCAAATTGTTTTTAGTATATATGGTAGTAGAAATTCCAAACTCTGCTTAGTATTAAAATTATAGATAGAAATTATGACGTTTTTAATATTATGTTGTTTTTTTTAAACTTAGAATTATGTTATTAATAATAAGGCCGAGAAAAATCGAAGCAAATGGACCAAGCTAACCCGAGTCAATAGACTTCCCCATTACACCCGACCTAGATCCATAAGTTCGATGATTAAAACCTGGCTAAATTATATCAAAAGACTTAAACTCAGAATTAGAAATATTAATCACAAATTAAGAAATATCCAACCAAAACATACCTAGATTCTCGCCTAAGCAGGATATAAGGAGGATAAAATGTACATAGTCATGCCCGCATCTCTGATGGAGATACAGAAATTGTTTCCTCCGTTCACAAAATCAGACTAAAACAAAGCCTCCCCGGCTCTATACATTACGGAAAGGTGGCACACAGGTTCTGTCCTTCATGGTCAATTTTACGCCGTCTAGGCCGTCCTTTTCTTATTGGCCACAAAAGCTTATCAAAAGCTAATTAGTGACTTCAGAACTATGAATTAGTAATAAGCTTATATATTTTGTTGACCACATAATATAATTTTAATCATTTAGAAAAAGAAAAGTTGCACTCATATTAGATTTGATCTTATCACAAAATTATGTTGGTTTTTCTTTTTGAAAATTAATGTCGTCATTTATTACTATTTCATATAATTTTATATATGAAAACCTTTAGGAGGTTTTTAAATTTTCAAAATCGAATTAATTAACAAGTAACTGATTTAATAGTATATTAAAATTATATATATTAAACTAATCAACTAAAATACTTCTTAATGCCACCATCAATTAAAATTATACTTTTCTTGCTCTTTTCTTAAATGATCAATCTATCAATAAATTCAATTTTTTTCTTCTTATTAGGATATAATTTTTATTCTCAATTTTGTATTTGTATACTAATTACTCACTACTTCTTTTAATTCTAGCTTTTCATTTTAAAGCATGCTTAACTTGATTGGTGGATTTTTTAACACATCTCATTATTTTATTGATGAAACATTAGTGTTAAAATGTTTTAATTATTTAAATGATATTATTTTTACCGTATAAAAAAGAAGTACCCTTTGTTTTTCTATAATTGTTTTGCTCATCAATTTTTATGTTCTTTAAATGGATTCATAACAAAAGATATCACCTATGGTTAATACATGAATGATTATAGAACTTTTCTTCTATTTACATGCTATTTACATGAATTCTACAAACTTTTATACATGAGATTAAAAAGAATCCTTTTATTAAGAGATCCACTGAACTACTGTAAAGAATTTGAACAAACCAGATTGATTCTAAATTGCATGAACATGAAAACAATGAAAAAGAAGGTACATGAGTGTGGAAATGATGAAGAAGAATTCGTCATCTTGGATTATGAACTTTTATACATTATAAATGAATCTTATTTATGTATTAGGCATGAATCTCATTTTAGCATATGATTTTTTTAAAATTAAAGGTGAAAATTATGTTAAAGCTCATAAGAAGCAAGGGTACAAAGAAAAGTCTTTAGGCCTAGATTACAAACTTAACAAAAGCTTTGTTCCCAGCTGAAAATTGTTTGCATAAGTTAGTGAAAGTAAAATCTTCAAACTATATTAACTATTAGTGGAGAGCTTAAAAGAGCAGGAAAGAAATAAGTTTATTCTAGCAGGTTTCATCTCAATTTCATCTCTATGCTTGCATTTCCTCATGTTTTGTTGTAGGGTAAGGTTTTCTTTAACCAATTTAGACTATTATTGAGAAAAATAGTAATGTTTGTTGATGTTTCCCCATGCTTTCAAGCATTCTCCCTCCAAACTACATAGATGGAGTAGCTAAAATCCATTTTGAAAATTTCCAAATTCCTTTTTTATGTTATAGATTAGTTTGCTTGCCTATTTTATTAGGTTGTCCAAACTTGTTGTTACACACCTTGAGATGACATCTTGCTTGTAAATGTTCCCACATTTTTGCAAAGTATTGATACTCAAAAAAGAGATGTGAAATATTTCCATCCACCATCTTACGTGACTCACACCTCAAGCATAGGCTAATCTTGATTTTGTCATTGGTTTTTAGCCTCTTTTTGCAACTAATCACAAGATGAATGAGGTTTTTGGTATATTTGATTTTGATCATACTAGTTTTTTCATTTCACTTTCTGTTGATGTTCTTTAAGCAAGTATATGTATGACTTATTTGTGAACTTTCTTTATCTATACATACGTCATATAATGTGATCTGATCTGTCAACATTTGGCATCTAGCTTAGGAGATTGTCTTTGACAATTAAGAATCATCTTGAATTACATTGCTATTGGTTACCTTGTATGATTACCTTCGATATAGCATCCTTTGTAACACCCCACTCCCGTAAAACCTGAACCCGATATCGACAGTGATATCCGAATCCGTGCCCCGCGAGGGTGGCATGTCACATCACTTAATACATCACTTAACACTGATCATTCACTAAACATAAATCGGTATACCTTTTTTTTGTGAACACTTTAAGTCCATATAAAACAGCATACAAAAATTTCACAAACTTGTACAACATAGTAGCACACAACTCACTTCAGTGTAAGGCATTAAGCCTTCACTTTTCAGAATAAGGCTGTAAGCCTTTCACATCATCAATCACAGAATGTAAATGCATAGGAAATGCATATGAGACACTTTTCATTTTATTATT
>JAOQMS010042419.1:0-13809 GCA_027563885.1 Erythroxylum longipes
TGTTCTTAATTTTATATTTGTATGATAATGATTGTCTTTTTTATATAAATTGTGGTTATTATTTATATGTGAAATATTTGAAAATTATTTTTATTTCATATTAATTGTAATTATTATTTATTATTTTGATTTTTGGAGACAAGGTTAAAAATATACAGGATAATTGTACAATATGATAATGAAATATTTTGTAATTTTTAAAAAAAATCAGGCACTATTTCATAAATTTCAAAAATAAACCGAATTGGTACCTGGTATTGACTGGCACCGATACAGTACTATACCGGAACTCAATCTAGTACCAAGTCCAGTATAGTATTCGCAACATTGGTTTTGTAGGTCAAAACTCGTGATGGCAGTCGGTTCATCAAATATACAACAGTCGTTACTGCATTTGTCCAAAATCGTTTAGGGACATAAGCAGCAGTTAAAAGAGCTCGAGT
Source organism: Erythroxylum longipes (assembly GCA_027563885.1). Taxonomy (NCBI): domain Eukaryota; kingdom Viridiplantae; phylum Streptophyta; class Magnoliopsida; order Malpighiales; family Erythroxylaceae; genus Erythroxylum; species Erythroxylum longipes. The sequence continues at coordinate 444 of JAOQMS010042419.1, forward strand.
AATTTCCAAGATGTGTCGATTCTTGCGCTCTGCAACACCGTTCTGTTGCAGTGTTTAAGAATAAGACGCCTCATGATGCAAACCATGTTCTCGAAAGTATCTATAAAATTGTGCATTATCATATTCCCCGCCATTAGCAGATCGAAGAATCTGAAGTTTAACAGAAAACTGTGTTCGAATCATATTATAAAAGGATCAAAATATTTCAAACACTTCGTGTTTATTCTTCAACACATATAGCCAAGTCATTCGTGTACAATCATCAATGAAGGTTACAAACCAGCGAATACCATAAGAAATAACAATAGGAGCCGGGCCCCAAACCTTAAAATGAAAAATTAAAAAAGGAGTGTCACATTTATTCAACCTGATTGGATAAGGTACACGATGACTCTTAGCTTGAATACAAGCTTCACGCTTAAAATTTGACTCATTGAACTTTGTAAATAAATATGGAAATAAACACCTCAAATACCGAAATGAGGGATGCCCCAACTGATCATGCCATAACCAAATCTGCCTTTCCTTAACTCCAGCAGAGTGCACATTATTTGCTCGACCGTAACTAAAATCATCTATGTAATACAACCCTTCCCTTTTAGTACCACGACCAATAATCTCCTTGGTGAGAATATCATGGAAAAAATAGAAGTTAGGATACATTAGAGCACAACAATTCAATTCTTCAGTCACTTGTCCAACAAGTAACAATTTATTGGAAAGTGATGGAACTAGTAATGAAATTGGTAATGAAAAAGAAGGAGAAAGAACCACTGTTCTTGCTTATGTTACTAGATATGTTACTCCATTAGCATTGACAATGCATATTCGTTTCGGTTGGTTGGCTTTAGAGAAGTCACAAAGGTCAAATTCATGTGGTCTGTTGCCCCAGAGTCAATGATCCAGCCATCATGGATCCCTGTTTCAAGCAAGAAAAAACATAACCTTGGTTATCTGAATCATTATGAGCAAATTTTTCGCTAGTGGAGATAGAAGATTCTGGTTGTGGTACAAGAGATAGTTGAGGCTCGACGCTCATAAGAGATGCACGACTAGCATTGTCGCCTCCACTTGTTTCACGTTTTTTCTTTACCTTGAGTTCATGCCACCAATTTGGATAACCAATTAGTTTGAAGCATGTTTCTTTGGTGTGTTTTGCATTCCCACAGTGTATGCAGCCTCCTCCTTCCCCTTGTCACTTTGGTTTTGTAGCAATTTTAGGCTTTCCATTTGATGGTGTTTGGAAAGATAATTGGTGTTGAGGTTTTTGTCCTCCTCTTGAAAGCATAGCACCACCAGATATGGTATCTTCATTTGTCATCATTATGGATTGCCTCAAATCCTCTTTTTGGACTTGTGCATAAGCTTGTTCGATTGTTGGGAATGGTTGCATCTGGAACAAATCTGCTCGAATCTTGTCAAGTCGATCATCAAGTGCGTCTAAGAACGTATATACTCTATCCTCCTGCAAAATAGAGTTACATTTGTGGATATCAATTTCACGTTCCATAGGATTTGGTCGACGAAAGTCGATTTCTCTCCACAAGCCTTGCAGATTGTTATAGTATGTCTCGATAGATCCTCCTCCTTGTTTGAGTCTAGTAACTCTTCTTTTGAGATCATATACTTGTGATGTATCAGTGCCATCAAAGTACGTAATATCAATATTATCCTAAACAACCTTAGCCATTGAGAATCTGATAAAGTTACTAACTAACTTTGGACCTATGGAATTGATTAGCCATCCCTTTACCACTGTGTTTTCGGTTCTCCATTTTCTGAATGCCGGATCTGTTTGCAAGGGCTGTGGAAAATCACCATTTATGTATCCCAATTTTTCTTTACCTGAGATATGCATCTTGACAATTTGGGACCATAGTGCATAATTGGTACCATCTAACTTGATTCCAATTTGTAGGTTTATGACTTGTGATATGGTTCTGAGTTTGGTTCTAGTTTAGTGCTTGTATCATGCTTGTCGTAAGATCTGTAAGAATTGAATTCTCCTTTGTTTTTTTCCACCCCAGTGGTAGGTGTCCTCATTTTCCTCTTTCTATTATTTTTTATTTTCCAGAAAGTCTATGTCCTTAGAATCTCTGCTCTGATACGATGTTGTGGAGAAGGAGAAAATAATATATATCAATATATTCAAAGATACAACAGAGGAGGACTATATATAACCTGTACATGAAGCTAATTTGGAAGAAAACGTATTAGAAGTGTCCATCAATAGCTTAACAGATTTAGGATGAGCTCTTGAGAAGAGAATTGGGTCATCTGCAAAGCTAAGATGAGTAAAAGAGATTCTTCTGCATTTAGAATGGAACTTTAAATTAGGATTATGAGAGACATTGAACTTCAACATTTGAGAGAGGACTTCCATACATAGAATAAAGAGGTAGGGAGACAAAGGATCACCCTGTCTAATTCCTTTCTTCCTTTTAATAATACTAGAAGGGATGTCATTAATCAAAACACAATAGGCAGTAGTAGAGACACATGCCTTAATCCAATTGATAAAGATATCAGGAAAGCTAAAATCCTTAAGAACCTGGAAAAGGAAAAACCAGCTTGTGTAATCAAAAGCTTTATTGAAATCAATCTTAGTCACAAAATTTGGAGGAGAGTTCCTTATGGTATAACCTTAAAGAAGTTCTTGTGTAATAAGAATATTATGACCAATGCTTTTATCATTCATAAAGGCATTTTGATTCTCACATATGATGGGACCGAGAATCCCCTTTAGACGATTTGTCAAGATTTTAGCAATAATTTTGTAAATGAAGTTTGTGCAAGCAATTGGTCTGAAATCACCAAAAGTAGAGGGGTTAGGGATCTTAAGAACTAAACAAAGAAAGGTTTTAGTAACCTCCCTTAGGATGACCCGTTTAACAAAAAACTAATGAACGACCTCTTTAACGATAGGTTCAATAAGAGACCAGGTCTTTTGAAAGAAAAAACCATTTAGCTCATCAGGACTAGGGGCCTTCATCCCATTCATAGCAAAAACAGTAGTATTGATATCATCATATTGATGTATAGACATATTGATGTTCATGTGTTGTAGTAAATAATTGCATATATATCTTTATTATACAATTTAAGGAATTAAGGGAAATGATCTAATTTTATTTGAAGGTTCATTTCATCTAATATAAAAGCGTAAGGATTAATATATAAATATGTGTAGAATTTCTTAGGTCTAATTAACAAGTTAATGATGAGCTAAGTTGGTAATTACACCTTAATTAGAAGTGAGTGTAATCCTTGATTAATGTATAAAAAATAAGTTCTATATTAGTTATGTTTAACCTGAAGACTATACTCCTAGAAAACCTTCGGCTTTTTCACCGAAACTGCTCCTTTTTCTACTCACAGATTCAAGTATTCTTTTGCCATATTTCTTTTTCTTAAACAATCTTCCACCTAGTGGTATTTGAGCCAATAATTATTTGAATATGATTTTGTGATGATTATTTAAAATTTTGATAATAGTTTATGTTCAAATAATCATTTAGGTTAAAATCTGTAAGTTTATGGTGATTATGGTTTAATCATGTTAACATCTATGTTTGGCTTTATTTATGAAAATTAATTTCTTAATTTTATTTGGTATAACTAAAGGAATAAACATGGAAGTTTTACATGATGAAATTATATTTCGATATTATAAGTTAATTTTATTGAAATAAAAAAACGAGCATTATTAATCGTGCGCCAAGGATGAAGACGACATTGAAGATGCATCATCTGTGCATTGTTTTATTTTTAAGGCAATTTTCTCATTCCAAGTTTCAACCATTCTATTTATTTTTTAGGCCCATGCATTTTAATTTGAATCTATCATAATTTAAATTTGATAAAGCATTCCATTTGAAGAATTTCTTTCTTTATGGCAAGATGCCCTTTTGACTTTTTTGTGCGCATAAAAATGAGGTTTTATTATTATTATTATTATTATTATTATTATTATTATTATTATGACATCCAAAATTATGAATAATTATAATTATCATGAAACTAAACATTTGATTACTATTTGGCACAATAGTAGGACGATAATGCCACATATAAGGAATGAAAAAGAAGTTGTTATACGTTCAACCCTAGAGATAGAAGTCCCTACTATAGTAGGGAATGAAAGTTTTGTATCTCAAATGATTGAAAATTTAGAGGAGGTAGCATCGCCTTTAACTAAGTCTCAAACTGGCTAGGATTCAAAATCGTCATAGTTATCAACAAGAAACGATCTTTTTTATGCAAATAATATCTAAGAGTTTAAGTCCAATCCAATCTCTACTGTTGAAGCTATCAAAATGTTAACAGAGAAGATGAAAAAACTTTTTCCATTTTGGAATAGGTCATTGGGCAGAATTCTTCTTATTTAACAAGAATTATTTTTAAAGGGCTTAAGGGACAACTTGCACTAAATGCATTGGAAGTTATTGAGTATAGTAGTCTTCCAATTTCTTCCTCCATAGAAGAAATATATGTTCCTACTTATAAAATAGAGGGATATTCTTGTGGTGCCTTCGCATGCTAATTCTAGAAATGACCAAGATTATGAGGCCCCAAGCTCTCAGAAGAAAAGGATTTAGTTTTGAAGTTGAAGATAATAGGACAAATTATGACCTAGGGGGCAACTTTTTAGCTATAGACCTAATTCTTATTCCTGTTATGCTGCTCCATATAGGAGGTTTTAAGTTGATATGGAAGTTGTTAAAGAAGTTGTTCAAGAACTATATAAGCCTAGCTTGAGACATATTGACCACTCCGAATTCTATAAGCCTTATCTATAGCATATTGACCATAAGAATCCTTATTCCCATGGTTTAAAAATTCCTAATTTTACTTTTTTTTGGATGAAAATGAACAATCAATTATTAATCATATTGCCAAATTTACTATTCAGTATGGTGAATTGACTAATTACGAAAATTTCAACAATTTCAAATTTAGACTACTTCCAAATTCATTGACAAGTAATTTTTTGCTTGGAACGCTTTGTTTCCTAGGGATTCTATCCAACCAAAAGTTAGTATAATTGAGTTTTGTAGAGTTAATTAGAAAAGTAGTGAGAATATAGACAAGTTCATCGCTCAATTTAAGGGAATGAGAAGTTAGATGTCGAATTGTGCTCCTAGAGATTGAGCATGTACAGCTAGCTTAAAGGGGCCTCGATATTGAACTTCAAAAATTTTTCCAAGGTATGGAATTTCATTATTTTTACAAATTAGCAGTAAAAGTGTTTAAATATGAAGAACGTTTTAAAGAATAAGGATATTAGAAAAGGAGTTCAGCAGGTACTTATTTTATGGAAATAAGTTCATATGACTCAGTAGTGACTGAGGTTAATATCCCAAGAACTTGTAGTTGCCTTACTGTAAACAAAATCACTCGAAGCCAAAAGAAAAGTATAAACACCAACTACTTAAATGCAATACACTTTTGATATCTCCAAAATAGAAGAAAATTTTTGATTTCTTATTGTAAGAGAAGTTTATTACTTTGCCACCAAAATATAGGATTCAACACATTTGGACTAAAAGAGAAAAGACCCAGTTGTTAGGATTTTTAGAAGTAAAGTAAATTGCTTAGAAAAAATTCTTAGGCATGGGAATTAATAAAGATGTCTAACATTTTATGAGTCAAGACGGTTGAAAACATGTTTAACATGTGGTAGGTGGTTAGTTAGGACTTGATAATAATTAGAAGATACTTAGAAGTTGAGCAATTATAGGAAAACTAATTGAGGTGATTGAATTTGAGAAGGTTATATAAACATACCTACATCATAACAAAGGGCACACATACACATTCATAGATGCTACCTAGACAAAAAACCTTATCATTATTTTAGTTTTCTTGGCATTTTGTACTCATTCATTACTAAAATAAAATTATCCTTTTAATTTAAGTTTTAAACCCTAACACTCTTTAGCATTTAGCAACTTGGTAACTTAAAATTCTATTATTTGAGTTTTCTGAAGTCCATTTATATCATTGTTAGAAGTAGGGCATATTTTTGAGAGAATTCCTTTATGACACGCTCGAATTTCATGTTAATTATAAAAGTGATTAATATTTTTTTTGTTTATATGGATTAATTATGCCTATTTTATGTGCCTTTGGTGTTGTATATATCATATTTTCTTATGGTCAGTGATTAATTTTAAATAACTTTAAAATTAAGTATACTTAATTCTTCACTTCAATTGGTTGAACCAGTATAGTTATTGAAGTGACCTCTATTGTGGAAACTTTTTGATTGTGAATTATTAAGGTGGTGGTGTGTTTTTGTTCGTGCAAACAATATGTCGGCCCAAAGGAAGACTATTGTTTGGTAGAAACTTACATGCATATGTGATAAGGAGTGTGTGATGGTTATTAGGTGTCTATTGTGAGTGCTAAGTTGGTCTAAAGGAAGGCTAAGCATGTGACTAGATCTTATCATCAATACTCGATTACTACAACATCAACAATAACATTCCAAAAGGATTTTCACTAAGATTTGAGATCTGGGAGGTCTAAAAATACGCATCCTGACTTCTAACTAATAAAGAGACTGCTTTTGATAGACTAGAAAAAAGTTTTTGAAAATGGTTGCAAGAAAACAACAACCAAATACATAAACAAATAACTGTGTAAATTAAAATTAAAATTAAAATTAGAAAGAAAATAAAGATAAAGATAAAGATAAAATTAAGTAAATAAATAAACAAACAATAAAGAAACTGAATAAGTAAATAAAAAACAAGCATTGTAAAAAATTTGAAATAAAGAAAGAAATAAATAAAATAACTAAAGGAGCAAGTGTTATAAACAAAATTATTTAAGCTAATTAAAAGACATAAGAATTGACATAAGAGGTTCAAAAGACAAATGAAAAGAGAAGGACCTCTCTATATAGGCTCTTCTACCAATATCTCAATTCGCAATTATTATGAGCTAAGTCCTCTATAATCTTTAGTAGGGTCATATCATTTCTGATCACCTTTCTCCAAATCTTTTTAGGTCTTCCTCTTGTTTTCTTTTAGTTTCTAAGTACAATCTTCTCGTATCTTCTTTAATTTACTATCAACGTTAGCCACCCCCAACTTGTCTCTTACCATCATATTTCTGACCTTGTATCATCTTGTAAGGTTACACATCTAATAAAACATTCTCATCTCTATCAAAAAGACCATTTACGAGTTGATTCTCTATTTAAATACTAGATTTGATGTCATTTCATGTATTTCAAGATGGGATGTTATTGATATAATAAATCACTACTTGGTTACGGTTACATATATATGTGAGATGATTGTATTTTATATGTTGTTCTCTATACATTTGGTATTATTAATGCTTCTTCTATTACTACCAATATTAATATCATTTTAGTGTTTAGTGGTAGCAAATTTAAGACTTGAAAATATAAGATGGTTACAGTTTTGGGATGTATGGATATCGCATTGAGAGAGTTGTATCCAGCACCGCTTACAGAAAATTAAAAGACCTCTTAAGGATCGGCGGAATGTTTTAGAGATGGGATCACTCTAACCATGTGAGTCTCATGATTATGAAGAATGCTGTCGTAGAGATATTTCAAGACATTATGTCTACGGAAACAGATGTCAAAAAGTTCCTTGATACCCTTAAGAAGCTCTTCATCGAAAGCGATAAGGCACAAATAAGTGTAGCTTTAAGGATACTTGTATAAAAGTAATGAGAACTTACATGAGTAAATAATTGAAATGTTTCATCTAGCAAAAAAACTAGAGACATTGAAGATAGAGCTATTGGAAGAATTGCTCGTTCATTTAGTGTTGACATGTAATTTCAGCTAGTTTGAGGTTAGTTATCATGTGGACATTGAATGAGATCATATCTTATTTGGTGCAAAAAGAAGATAGGATGAGACAACATAATATTAAGAGTGCTCATTTGGCGTCACCCTCTTTGGGATGTGGTAAGAAGGGGAAAGGCAAAGAGATTACGATATTGGAAACTTAGAAAAAGCATAAAGGTACACATAAAGGACATAAGGAAAAGAAATGCTTCCTTTGCAAAGACCCTTCTCGTATAAAGAAAGATTGTACCAAATTTTGTGCTTGGCAAGTATTGTTCTAAAGTCAATTTGGTTTCAGTATCAAGATATACTTGGTGGATGGATTTTGGTGCTACAACTCAAATAAGTTGCTTGAACTATTGAAGGCTTGGCGATGATGAGAAGTATATATATATGGGGGTTAGTAATTTAGTGGAATTTTTTAAGCATAAGGACTTTTCTATTGTTATTATGTACTTGTTTCTATTTAGAATTAAAAATCACATTTAATATATCGCCTTTCAAGCAAAATTTGGTTTCAATTTCTGTGTTCGACAAAGGAGTTATTTACCCATTTGGAAACAGAAAATGTTATGTTTATTTTAATTATATGCTTGTCGGAACTAATAATTTATTTGATTATGATAATCTTTATTTTCTTGATACATTCAATTTATATAGTGAGTCCCAGCATGTTGAAACCAAAGGCATTAAACACAAATTTTCAAACAAGAATTCTTTATCATTATGGCAAAATTTTCTGGGTTATATCTCAAAAAAGAGAAATGACATTGTGTTAGAAGGGATTTTTAAAACATTTAAGGAATCAAATTATGATGTTTGTGTTGAGTACATAAAGGGAAAAACTACAAACAAGAGAAAAATAGAAGTTGAGAGAGTTAAAAATGTCTTAACGTTAATACGTATAAATATTTGTGGTCCATTTCAATATTTTATCACGTTTGTAGAAAAGTCATAAGTATTGGATGTTTTTAAGTTCTTTAAAGTTTAAAATCAACTTGGTAAAACTATTAAGACCCTAAGATCCGATCATGGTGGTGAATACTATAGTAGGTACGATAGATCAAGTGAACTATGTCTAGGTACATTTGCTCAATTCCTAAGCGAGTGTGGTATTATCCCTTAATATACCATATATATTAGGTCTCCAAATATGAATGGTGTAATAGAAAGATGAAATAAAACCCTTAAGGATATGATATAAAATATTATTTGTTAAACAACTCTACCTCGCTCATGATGAGGTGATGCATTAAAGACTGCAATTTACATACTTAATAAAGTTCCTAAAAAAGTTACAAATAGAATCCCTTACGAGTTATAGATAGGGAGGAAACCTTTCTTAAAGAATTTACATATTTTAGGATGTCCAGTTGAGGAAAGTCCTTATAAGCCAAATGCAAAGAAACTAGATACAAGAATTGAAATTAGTTATTTTATAGGATAGTTTGAAAGATTACGTAGATTTAAATTCTACGATCCCAAAATAAGAACATACTTTGAGACAAAAAATGCCCAGTATAAGGGTGATAACTTTATCTTTAAAGAGGAGTTGGTTAATGTTCCTCTTCCTATAGTTGTTATTAATCATGATCATCAACATCTAGTACAAATACATGACAATGTCAAAATTTTTGCCCATCAAGATCATTCAATCATTCTTTAATCCATTGTTTATAAGGAGCATGAGGATCAAACTCAGCAAACTCAAATTCAAATAGAATCAGTGCCTTTAAGAAGATCTTCAAGGGAAAGGAGAAGTGCAATTCCAAATGATTAGGTTGTATTTACCTAAGAACATAAGAAAAATGTTGACTTAGTAGGAGATGATTCACTCACCTTCCATGAGGAAATTAAAAGTTCTAATTGTTATAAGCGGATTCATGTCATTGGTGAGGAAATGCATTCATGAGGTGCAATGACATTTAGGATCTTATCCCATTTCCTGAATGTAGGAGACCTATTAATTATAAATGTATTTTTAATAATAGAAAGGACTCACAAGGTAATGAGGAGAGATATAAGGCTCGTTTTTTCACCAAACGATTTACTCAGATGGAATGCATTAACTATAAAGAGACTTTCCCTCTAATTTTATCGAAAGACTCTTTTAAGACCATTATGGCACTTGGATTGCATTTTGATATTGAGCTATATAGATGTATGTAAAGACAACTTTTCTCAATGGATACATTGAAAAAATAATTTATGTGAAACTAATAGAGGGGTTGCTTTTAAGGAAACTAACCAATTGGTTTCTAAAGTTAGGAAATACATATATGGGCCCAAGCAACCTTCTCATGAATAGTACCAAAAGTTTCATCTACTTATTTCTCATCTGGATTTAAAGTGAATATTGTTTAAGATTGTGTGTAAGATAATTTTGGTAGGAGTAGATTTATTTTCTTAGTCCTATATGTGAATGATATTTTAGTTGCCAGTACCAACATGGAACTGCTTAGGGAAACTAAGAAATTTCTTTTATAGCAATTTAAAATGAAAGATCTTAATGAAGCATCATTCATATTAAGGATCCAAATTCACCGTAATCATTCACGTGAAATCCTAGGATTATCATAAACTTTTTGCCCATCAAGATCATTCAATCATTCTTTAATCCATTGTTTATAAGGAGCATGAGGATCAAACTCAGCAAACTCAAATTCAAATAGAATCAGTGCCTTTAAGAAGATCTTCAAGGGAAAGGAGAAGTGCAATTCCAAATGATTAGGTTGTATTTACCCAAAAACATAAGAAAAATGTTGACTTAGTAGGAGATGATTCACTCACCTTCCATGAGGAAATTAAAAGTTCTAATTCTTATAAGCGGATTCATGTCATAGGTGAGGAAATGCATTCATGAGGGGCAATAACATTTAGGATCTTACCCCATTTCCTGAATGTATGAGACCTATTAATTCTAAATGTATTTTTAATAACAAAAAGGACTCACAAGGTAATAAGGAGAGATATAAGGCTCGTTTTTTCACCAAACGATTTACTCAGATGGAATGCATTAACTATAAAGAGACTTTCCCTCTAATTTTATCGAAAGACTCTTTTAAGACCATTATGGCACTTGGATTGCATTTTGATATTGAGCTATATAGATGGATGTAAAGATAACTTTTCTCAATGGAGACATTGAAAAAACAATTTATGTGAAACTAATAGAGGTTTGCTTTCAAGGAAACTAACCAATTGGTTTCTAAAGTTAGGAAATACATATATGGGCCCAAGCAACCTTCTCGTGAATAGTACCAAAAGTTTCATCTACTTATTCTCTCATCTGGATTTAAAGTGAATATTGTTTAAGATTGTGTGTAAGATAATTTTGGTACGAGTAGATTTATTTTCTTAGTCCTATATGTGAATGATATTTTAGTTGTCAGTACCAACGTGGAACTGCTTAGGGAAACTAAGAAATTTATTTTATAGCAATTTAAAATGAAAGATCTTAATGAAGCATCATTCATATTAAGGATCCAAATTCACCGTAATCATTCACGTGAAATCCTAGGATTATCACAAAAGGTTTATCTCTAAAAGGTATTGCAACTATTTGACATGAAAATTGTAGATCTCATGAGAAGCCCATTTCTAAAGGAGATAAATTTATTTTAAAGTAGTGTCTAAAGAATGAGACAAAATCCAAGTTTACGCAGAATTTCCCTATACTTCAGTGATGGGGAATTTGATGCACGCACATGTCTACACTTATGTTGACCTTACATATATTGTTGGAATGCTTGGTAGATACCAAAGCAGTCTAGCAAGAGAATATTAGGTAATAGTCAAAAGAGTCTCAAATATTTACAAACCCTAAGGAATTATATGCTCACATATAAGAGATTCAACAAACTTGAGATTATTGGGTTTTCTAATTCCAATTTTGATGGATACCAAGATAGTCGTAAATCGACATCTAGTTATATATTTTTATTATTTGGAGTTGTGGTCTCTTAAAAGAGTGCCAAGTAGACACTAATTACATATTCCATTATAGAGGATGAATTTATTGCATATTGTGAGACATCCAATCATGATATATAGTTGTGCAACTTTATTACAGCATTGCAACTAGTTAATAATATTGAAAGGCCACTCAACTTATAATGTGACAATAGAGGAATAACCTTGTATTCAAATAGCAACAGGAGCTTTTCTAAATCTAAAAATGTAGACATTAAGTTCCTTGTTGTGAAAGAACGAGTTCAATTGGTTTTGTTAGTATTAAGCTTATAGGAACATACTCTATGATCACAAAGGAATTAACACCCAATGCCTTTCATGAGCATATTACTCATATGGATGTTGTTACATTTGAAGCCATTTGATTTAGTATGAGTTCATGTTATGTTTTTTATGCTTGATACTATACTTGATGTCATGACATTAACGAAATATTCAGTTATTTTTTTAGTTTCCTATAGTTTACTCTGAACTCTGATCTCAGTTGGTTAGGTTTGGTCTAATTGGAAATAGGCATGTATAGATCACATTACATATAATTTCCATGCTATCAATCCATACTTAATCTATGTCATTTAGTTGAGTTTATTCATGAGATCATTATGGGTTTAGTTGCAAAAATGGCAACGACTACTCCTTTGGTCCTTATGTTAGTGAAGCTAATGGATATTATTGGTTTAGATGAGATTTGTATATGATTGGTAGTTTTGTTATGTGAGCACATGATAAGGCAATCCAAGTGAGAGATTGTTAGAATTTTGGACTGTACACTATATCAATACATAATTATTAATGCATATGGACATGTAAACTCACATATATTGTAGTAAATAATTGTATACATATATCTATTTTAAAGTTTAATAACCTAATTGAAGTGATTCAATTTTATTTAGGGGTTCATCTCAACTAATATAAAAGTGTGAGGATTAATATATAAATATGTGTAGAATTTTTATAGTGTAACTAACAAAGTTAATAAAGCCCAATTTGGTAATTACACCAGTTAGGTTTTATAAACGTGTGTGGTCCCTAATTGACGTACAAAAATAATTTTTATTTCTTTTTACATTAATTCTCATAGATCTCTTTTGTGAATATGTTCATTCAGAAGATTACGTTCATAGAACTATTTCACCTTTACACTAAAACTCTTCCTTTTTTCACTCATGGATTCAAGTATACTTCCACTATATTTCCTCTTCTCAAGCAATCTTCCAGGCAATATTTTTTCCCATTTTTCATCAAATTATTCTGTCCTTTTGGTCTTAGTGTGTGAAAAAAAATGTTTAACTATTTCTCTTTTTCATATTTGTGTGAAAAGTTATACCTTAAAGTTTAGAAGGCAATTTTATGATATATTTAGATCTGGAGAAGGGTTATATATTAAAGTGAGATTGACAATAGATGAACACACGGATGATGAAGAGGGATAAAATTAGGAGTTTTGTTGGGGAGATTGAGAATTTTAAAATTAAAATATGGGTAAAATTAGGGGTTTAATTAATGTTTAAGTAAATTATTTTATTGGTTTAATTAATTTATTTAAGGTAAATTAAA
>JAOQMS010042420.1:0-13807 GCA_027563885.1 Erythroxylum longipes
TACAAACATTTTTCATGTGCAGAAATCACTGTTCACAAATGCATGAGCATGAGATGTGTTTTCCTAATTTCTCACGTTTACCCGTTTCTATAATTCAACCTGTTATACGGAAACGGGATGTTACATCACCAGACAACAATAGGGAATCTTAAGTGTTTAACGCTAAAAAGAGATGGAAAGAACGATGGTGGAGGAAATACATCATGGAGAACAACGAACCCTTATGGACATTGTGAGGCCACATCTCAATGCCTATCATTAAGGGATTATGCGACCACCGGTGCAAGCAAATACGTTCGAGATCAAACCATAAATGCTAAACATGCTACAAACCAACATGCAATTCTACGGATTAGTCAATGAGGATCCTAATACTCAGTTAGCTAATTTCTTAGAAATTTATGATAACTTTCCATATATTGGGAAGTCAAAAGATGCGGTTAGAATTAGGCTTTTCCCCTTTACACTTAGGGATCAAGCCAAGGCCTAGTGGAATTCTCTCCACCTAGCCAACATCACAACTTAGGAGCAGTTGGTGCGAGTTTTTTCTAGATAATTATTTCCCTCTAAACAAGACAACAGGACTAATAAAGGAAATTATCAATTTCTAACAAAATGACTAGGAGTCTTTATATGAAGCGTGGGAGCGGTATAAGGAGTTAAAAAGGAGCTGTTCTCATCATAACCTACCTAAAAAATTCCTATTGCAAACCTTCTACACTGGAGTTAATCCACCCAAAAAGAGCGCTATAGATGTAGCTACTGGAGGATCATTCATAAGGAAAATAGTTGAAGCAGCATACGATCTATTGGAAGACATGGCATACACTAGTTGTCTTTGGACTTCCAAAGGAAGAAGTAAGAATTCAACCTTTTGAGACCTAGGAGGAATGATTGTTGTTGCAAATTCAATAACAACATTGCAAGATGAGATTGATAACCTAACCAAGCAATTAAACAGCCTAAAAGCCACTTCCTCCTCTCCAGTCACAACAATGCGGCACGAATATGAGTTATGTGGACAAGAAAGTTATATTGCAGCCGATTGCTTTTTAAGGGAAAATAGCAACGTGAAGCAATTTAACTTTAATGGAGCATAAGTTTGTCAGAGAGATAGCAATCCTTATTCCAGCATATACTAGTCAGGGTGGCATAACCACCCAATTTTCATTGGTCTAACAATACTGAGATTTATTTTGGAAATAAGGGTTATATGGATATCAATACGATAAATACAATGACTATGATTCCAAACTGGAAAAGATCATGGACAAGTTAATAAGTATGGATGAGGTCCATAAGAGGTTAGAAGAGCAAATTGACCAAGTAAAGAGCAAATTGACCAAGTAACAAGGACACATGCCTCTTCTATTCTTATCCTGGAGGTTCAAGTGGAATAGCTTGCCAATATGTTATCTACAAAAAGTTTGGGAAGTTTTTCAAGCAACACAAAAGTATATCCAAGAGAGCAAGTTAAGGCTATCACACTTAGAAGTAGGAAAGAGTTAGGAGAACTAACAGATAGAACAGCTAAAACCCACTTTGTAGAAGACCAAGAGAAGCAAAAAAAGGATGAAGAAAAGAATGAGGATCCTCGCTATGTTCCTCCTCCATCTTACTCACCGAGAATACCATTCATAAGAGTTGATGATGACGAATCTTGAAAAGAGCATGAGGATGAAGAACAGTTGACAACGGACATCAATTTTGAAGAAATTATGAAAGTCTCTATTCGTGAAGCAAAAGAAGAAGAAGAAAAGGGAGTGACTAAGGAAGAATAAGAACAGCTCACCCTTTTACAAAACAAACTACTAGACTTAATAGACAATTCAGGGAGTTTCATTATTTCCTATTTTATTGACAGTTTGTTAGTGAAAAGGACATTACTGAAATTAATTGGTTTTCATAATTTTATCATTATTGTCCTTCTAATAATTTTGTAATTTGTAGCTTGCTCACAGACTATAAAATTGCTGTTGAACGAAAAGGGTGGAAGCAAGCCGCTCATAATTAATCATGGCTGAGTTTCAAAGGATGAAGGTAAAGCTAATGATCATAAATTAGCACGTTTAGTAGTTATATTTAAATTGTTGTGTAGTTAGGTTTGTTTTAAATTCTTAAATAAGTTTTGAATGGTATGGAACGGTTTGGATTGCTAATTCTTTTGCTCTCTTAAATCACTTATAAGATAGAGAAACACTCTTGATGTCAAATGAATTTAGTCTCAACACTATCTCTATTACCACCTCTACCACCATAAACGATTTCGTGTTCTAACCCTTTTCTTTTCATTTTTGTTAGTATTTTATTTTTATATTTTTTGTATATTGTGCTCTATTTTCCCCTGGTGTGTTTATTTCGTAAGAATAATGTGTTGTTCGAGTGTGGGGAGGGTTGTGTGTGTTTTACCTTGAATGTGAATTTTGCATATTGTATGATAGCTTGTTTAGATTTCATGATGTAAATTGCATGAATGTATCAATGGCTAGGACTTAACAGGATAGATTTAGCCTTAAACATAGTCTTTTAGGTTGCGAAGATTTATTAGCTTGTGAAATTAGTAACTAAGTTACTTAGGACTAAACATATTGGTTAATTAGGATACGATGTTAGTCCATTCACCCTAGAAATTTGCCACACTCATTTATAATTTTAGGTCAATCAAATAAGTGGAATTATTAGTTCATTTTTATGAGAATGATTATCTAAAGCAATAAGGTAGGCAAAATTTTATATTAAAAATTGTATAATTTTAACTAAAGTAAATATTCCATTGGCCTTCAGGTTATGAATAAATCTAGTAGCCAGTTAAGAATGTGAAGTACCTGAGTAACCGGATCGACACGCGTAAAAATGTGTGCCTTCTTAAAAAAACTATAATGACATTCCCACTCAGTAGCTTAATAACAACATGACTTAGTTGAGTAACCGGATTGACATTCATCACAAATATTTGCCTCCACGTAAAAGAATAGGTTCATTTCTTTAAAGAAAAATCAACGAAAAGAATATTTTCGAATTAAAACCTATCAAACTTGTTAGTGGCTTGCTTTTTCATGAAAATCTACTGAGGAATAGCTACACCTTTTTTTTACTGAATGATTATCAATGTGTGTGTGCAAGTGATAAGGGTGAATCAACTCCGCATTAAAATTTTGATTAATTGTATATTGAGTCCAAGGTGCTTAGATGCGGATTTCGCATGTTAATAATTTGGAACAACTTGAATGATTGTGTTTAGAGTTAAATTATTTCGTAAAGTTAAAGCGATTGTCTTACTTGTTGCATTGTGTGCTTTTTGTTGTTTGTTTGAGGGCAAGAAAACGTTCAAGTGTGGGGATGTTGATAAGTGTAAATTGCATTATATTTTAGGGCATAATTTGATATGTGTTTAGTTATTAACTCAATTGTTTAGTATGTGTTTAGTTAGAATTGTGTTAGTTTGTTAATTATTTATGTTTTAAGTGTTTTAGGGGTTAGTACAATCTTTTGAGCTTAAATATTATGTTTATAAGGTACCTTGATGTGTTTGTTAGTGTTTTAGGGTCAATATCAAAGAATGGAGGAGTTTCGGAAGACATTCGGGCCGAAACAAAGGCCCACGATCGTGGCCTGATAGTGCACGATATTGATAGAAAGGCCTGACATAGGCCACGATTGTGGACTGCATCTGGCAGATGCGTAACAACTTCCAAACTTCACATTTTAAGGGATTTTTTAGACCTTTCGAACTCCGGAAAAACCCTAAATAGAACAACAAGAACAGAAAGAGGGAGCTTTTTGCAACAGCTAAATTCATAAACCTAAAAAAAGCTTTATCAAGAGATTGAGAAAGGATCGAAGGAAGAGAGACACAGAGAAGAAGCCTATGCGAAATACTTCTCGAAATAGGAGGTTTCCCTTTGTTGCTACCTCCACTAATCCATTCCACTCATATTTTATGATTTTATTTCAATTTTATTGATGTATAGAATTAGAATAGTCGTTAAGAATAGGTTTTCGTGAATGTTGATTTATGTCTACACTCACCTTTGGGATTTTTATCTTTTAGATTAATGAAGTTTGATTTATTTTGTTTTTTATTGATTTATTGTGATTCAATTTCTATTCTTAATAATTCAGTAATAAATTGAGAGGGTGAACTGAGTGAAAATCATTAAATTGGGCTAACGAGAGTTAGGTAGTTTCATAGATTATGAATTGAATCAAACTAGTAAAATCGTGTAATGAGAGATTGTGTATAGGTTTTCGGTAGATTATTGGA
Source organism: Erythroxylum longipes (assembly GCA_027563885.1). Classification (NCBI taxonomy): domain Eukaryota; kingdom Viridiplantae; phylum Streptophyta; class Magnoliopsida; order Malpighiales; family Erythroxylaceae; genus Erythroxylum; species Erythroxylum longipes. The sequence continues at coordinate 4,265 of JAOQMS010042420.1, forward strand.
CAATTTCAAAACTAATTTAGGTTTTGGGTCAATTGGGAATCGAGAGATTTCAATTCCATAATCTAAATTAGGGTTTATAGATTAGGGTTAAAGATTATAACTCGAGAGAGAGTAATCTACCTTAGGACCGTCTAGACCTGGTAATTCATTGATTTCATAATCAATTAGGTTTTCATTAAGGTCAAATTAAAACCCCTTTCTCTCAATAGGTAGTTCCTAGGTTGATTCTTGATTAGGTTATGTAATATCTTGTTTATATTTCTGAAATTTAATTCTTGAAATTGATTGTTTGATTGAATAATTTTTGCATTAGTTATTTATTTTGATTTGTTGTGAATTTGAGTTAAGCCTTAGATTCTAGGATTAGATTAACCCTCCTCGTAGGATCGATACCTTAAGTACTACGCGAACAACCTATGCGGTTGCGGTATTATTAGGGTGAAAAATATTAAAAATTATCATACATAAATAGTCGATCAAGGAGGTTTATGTATTGACATATCATGTGTGTGAATTTTTACTTATCATATTGTCTTAGTTTTTGATTAGGTTGCCATTGTGTGAACATATGTTCCATATGTGTGAACTGTGTGAATGTTTCAATGGAAATAATTTGTTGGAATTAGTTTAACTTTAAACATAGTCATTTAATTTATAAAGACATATCGATTTCTAGATTTTATGTTTTAAGTACCTTTGGTGTAATATGCATTTTAATTAAGATATAATGTTCATTTTGTTCACCTTAGGAAAATTTTTCGTATACATTTATAAATATAGTCAATTGAATAAGTTAGCGTCATTAGTAACCTTTCATAAAGATGAGTGACTAAAAAGAAATGAGGTAGGCTATATAAAATGTTGAGAAAATATTGCCTATAATAAAACCTTCAATATCCACAAGTATATAGATCGTAAACTTGTAGTATCAAAGATGTTGATCCCATGAGGAACTAGTTAAAAATAAGTGAACCTAACATTGTCTAAGGTATTAAAATGTGATTTGAATGAAATTAAATAACAAAAATTAGAGCAATAAAATAAAATTAGGCAAGTAACCAACTAACAATTGAGCTCCTATAATTATGCAAAGATAATCAAGGACGAAGCTTAGGATTCATTCAATCGTTATTTTCCTCCTTTAAACCACTATTGATTCAATTAGGTTTTGATACTAGATTTTCAAAGGGTTTGATTACTCTCTTCAAGACGTAACCAATTAACCTTAATTGATTACAAAATTCTAGATTTTGCAATCTCTCGATTCACAAAAAATGCCTAATGTTTTCAACTACTTTTTAAGTGATCTATTGAATAATTGAGTTTTCACACAAGATCTCTCTTCGTATGATTATCTATATAATATTTTCATGACTTATTAAGTCACCAACTCTTATTTCCCAACCTAGTCTGATTACTATTGACTGACTCTGTCGATTTATTGTCGAAGTATTAACATACAAAAATATCACCACACTAGAATATTGTATTGAATTTAACAATAATTAAGTCACAAAACAACTCAAGAACAAATCCTAATTTGGAACATCATAAATGTGAATAACATCTTCAAATCCAAGTTACATATCAAGTTTAATGAAAATAACAAAAGGAAAGGAAGAAGAATTCGATTTGGAATTGAATATGGAAACCTAAAAATTCTCTAATGCTCCTCTTGATCCTCCTTGCTTGACCCAATCTAGTAAGATGGTGGCTGCATTTTTGGGAGTTCTTTATGTTCTTTTATAGTATTTTAATATCGTAAGGTTGTTTCTAAGGTTTCCTCACTTAATTTGGTTCCAAAAATAGCCCCAAAACATTAAAAGACCGAAGAAGCTTGTGTATTGAAAAAGCTAAAATTCGCTAGAATTATTGTCTGGCTTACACACAATTGTGCATTAAACTGTGCATCAATAAAATTGCTAAAATTCATGAATTTGCATAGCCTAAGAGTCGTGCAATGGATGATGCACAACTGTGCATGTCTTCTATGCTTCTAATCTCCATTTTGAGCCACGTTTTTTGAATTCTTCTCCTTTCTTTAATTTCCTATTTCCATACACTCATAATGCAATATCCTAATTCGATTATTGTACTGTGTACTATACTGCACATTCATTTTATAAAGTATGCTCTATTGATGGTATACTAGAGTAATTTAAGAGTTTAAAAGTATATTGAGGTTATAACAGAGATCATGGATAAACTAGAGATGGTTCTGGACTCGACCAAAAATTTATTGGAAAATTTTTGAAAACTCTAGAAAGCTATAGAATGAGTTCGAATGAGCTTAAAATCCGTGAGTTGTGCCTTGGAGAATTATGTGACACTTTTGAATGAAATCCGGACGATTTCGGAAACATTTAGTGATTTTCAAATTTAATCCGAAAATTCTTCTAAGTAACCAAAAAATTTCTCGAACAATTTTGAAATATGATGAAAAGCTCCAAAATTAGGATTGGAGTCCCTAAGAAGTGAAACGAGTCAAAATGGAGGTTGTTTGAATATAATTTGAGTAATCCAAAATTATTAGATTAAAATGCCCTTTCTGGAAAATAATGGGTATTGATGATTTTACACCCATTCAAAATTGTTAAAAGCATCCAAGCAATAAGTATTGACCCTAATTAGAGTATTTCATGGTCAATTTGATGATAAGACGGTTGTAAAATATTTTCGGGATTTAATTCAGTTAGTTGGTGAATTAAATGCATTAAAGGACAATTTGGTTTTTTTGTACTCATTAAGGGCAATTTGGTCTTTTTACATGATATTAGTGGATTGATGAGTCATTAGAGATGACCAATGAGAAAGTGACATTTGTGTGATGAGTCATTAGTGATGACAAATAGGAAGGTGACATGTGTAATCCATAAAATGAGTACAAAAAGCAAAACTCTTGACATTTTGCTTCATTTTGGGAGAGTGTTATGAGAGTGACATTAAAGAGACCGGAAACTATAAGAAAATAAGATAGAAGCAAGAGTGGAAACGTCGACCATGGATGAGAGAAAAGAAGAGAGAGAAAAAGTAAAGAAAAGAGGAAGGAGAAGAGAGGATCGGCTATGGCCTTAAAGAAGTGATCCAAACCATTTTTCATGCTCTTCTACCTCCAATCAAGCATCTTACAAGATTTCATAGCTATCCAAGTGAAGAGGAAGAACAAAATAGGGAGGTAAGCTTACTAATCTTGTTGAAAAAGTTGATTTGTTGGGTTATAGGTTAGATTTGGTTTTGATTGTGTAAATTGTACCCTTTTGATGAGATATCAAGGTTTTATTACATTGGGACCAATTGGGAGAAGAAAATCACGTGAATTTGGTGTATGAAATCTTTGTCAAAGGTAAGATATATTGCCTAAAGTGTTTTATGTTGTTATTTGATGATTTAAGATTAATAAATGGCATTAGGGAGTTCGTTTAATGATGAAAGAATGAAAGAAAAACCATGGACATGATTGGATGAGTTTTAGGCCACAGGTAGGGTTTTTAATGTATTATGATCCAAAATTCTATTTTGTTGTTTTATGATGTTTTTAGTATGATTTTAGTGCTAATGAAATAAATAAATGAAAAAGAATTGATTTGGAATTGGTTTTGATTGAAATTTGGTTTGGGGTGCATGATTTTGTAAAATTTTTTTAATGAAATTTTATGGCTTAAATGGGTGTATTAAAATGTCATGGAAGTGAATTTAGATTGGTTTTTGAGTGTTAGAAATCAAATGGAATTGAATTGGAAGAGTTTAATTTATAATATGTTAAGTTCAGCCTTAAGGGCACTTTTAGTATAAAAGTATGATTATGATGTAAAGACCATGGGAATGTGATTAAGGATGGTTATTAAGTGCATTTTTGGTATTGGAATTACTAAATGAAGTGTTATATTATTATTTGTAGAAAACTTAGTACATGGAGTGCATATGTAAAGTAATGAAGTTTATATGGTTTATGGCGTATTTGATTGGAAAATGTGTTAAGGAGTTGAATGTATTTGTATTAGGTTTTCATATAGAAAAATGAAACCAATTGAAGGATTTCGAAGTGGTAAAAAGGAAACTAGCAACTTATGAGTGTATTTTTATTGTTTTATACAAATAAATAATTTGTAAAAGAATTGATGACATTTGGGTGTACTTTAAATTAATTTTGTGCAAATGATTTTTATTTAACCATAAAATGAATATTAATTCTGAATTTTATGCGAATGATATTTTACAAGTGAATATGGGTAACATAAGATTATGCTTTAGCAATGTGTGAGTTTTAACTTAGTTAGATTTTGTATGATTGGAAGTTATTGAAATTATGCATTAAATTGAATGATTATGAATTTTCCCATGCTTGATTTAGAAAATAAGATGAGTCATAAATGTAAGAATTGCTTTTGCCTATGGTAACCCACTAGGCTTTATACATGTTATTATAACGGTATATTTATAGTGGTTAACTTATTACAGGTAAGCGATGTAGAACCAACTTCGTAAATAGTGGTTAACCAGTCACGAGTAAGCGATGTAAAACTAACTCGGTGACATGTTACAGGTAAGTGATGCAAAACCAACTCCGCAACTACCGGTTTATAACAGTTAACCTGTTATGGGCAAGCGATGCAAAACTAGATCTGTAAATAGTGGTTAACCAGTTGCGGGGAAGCGATATAAACTAGCTCCATAACTTTAGGCCTAGTGTACCTTATGGTAAAGAAACTAATGTCGAGCTATGTTAAGTAAGAAAAGTCATGTAATAATAATGTCGCCACTATTTATTTTTAAAAGTGATTTGAGAGATACCATATAGTGCCAATTCTAGTGGATGACTTATTTTCAGTATAAAAGTTTTCAGAAAATTTATTGTCATCACTATTTATTTTTAAAAAAATGGAAAATGGAAAATGGAAACTTGTATATTATGAGTTTACTATTGAAAAGCATTTCGGAATAGTATTTCAGAAAAATTGAAATTGTGTTTTATGAAATGTTATGTTATTATTAGATTTGAAGATGCACGAATAAATTGTTATGGAAAATGCTTTACCATAAGCTTTATGTTTATATGGGAAAGTTCAATTTTTTTGTAAATTGATTACACTCACTGAGCTCGTTTAGGTCACCCTTATTTTTATGTTTTTAAACAAACCACCCCAGGTATGCGTACAAGTGTTGTAGTAATTGAACTACACTTCAAGATTAGTTATATGATAGGGTTCTGCTGTGTTTGTACTATTTTTGCTATGTATGTGATAGGTTTTAAATTATTTTGGAAAGGGTATAAAAGTGTGATTTTGTAAATAATTGTGGGATTGCAAATATCTTTTTGTTAAAGAATTATGAGGGCTTTGATCCTCAATGATGTTTTTAAAATGTTGAAAATTGTATGTTTGTGATTGCTTGTGATGTTGACTTAAGGTCCCATTCCAGGAGTTGAGATGGTATATGAAATATTAAAATTGTTTTAAAATTGTTGTGCAGGTTTTTGAAATTTTAAAAAGGTCTAAATACAGTCATTATGCTGCAGAAATTTAAAATTATTGTTTTAAAAAAGGGTTTTCCCACTTTTAACTTTTATAGTATAAAAAGTTTTTAACAGTTGAATAGCTTGACTTTGCGGGAATACTTCAGTTGAGTTAGATATCGATTGAAGGGCTACTATAGGGTCTCCAGGAGGATTCTACTGGAGTTCTCGAAGGGGAACTTCAGGATGGTCCTTTTGCACAAACACATTAAACACCTCATGAAACATAAAATTAAGATTTGATTCTTGCTCTAAATCCAACAAACAATTATAATTAAAAAAACACACACATTAACATAATTTTAAGCCTATATATGCAATAATCATATACAAACCATCTATAAATACACTTAAACACCTATCAAAACATAGTATGAACTACATCTATCATGAAATATATTTATATAAAAAAGGTGTGTCAAATAAATAACTATTATATTGGCCTTTTTGAAACAAATATTGGGTTATGAATAGAGTTGGTCAAATTAAAGTTAAAAAAATTAAAAGAAATTTATGTTTCGATAAATAAAACCTACTAATCTTCGAAAATAGCAAAAATTTTCATAAAGGCATACTCAGTGATGGTTGGAATTTTGATTGACTACTAATTATAAATGTATGTGTATAAAGTGCTACAGGTGAATAAATAGTATGTTATTGTTTTGATTAATATGTATATTCAATTGAAAGTGCTTAACCATGAAATGAATTGGTTTGTATGTTGGCACAACTTAAATGATTGATGTTTGCGACTAAATTGATTCCATAAAGTTAGATGCCATTGTCTAAATTGATTATATAAAGTTAGATGCCATTGTCTTATTATTGCATGTTGTATGAATTTATTCCTGTGTATTTATGTTGCTTTGTTTTGTTTTTGTTTTGTCTTTGCTTGAGGACATGCAAAAGTTTAAGTGTGGGGATGTTCATAGGTGTAGTTTATATTACGTTTTGATAGGTGTTTTAGTGTGTTTATAGGTGTTTGTGAGATGATTGTTACATATATAGGCCTAAAATAGTGTTCATGTGAGTCTTTGTTTATATTTTAAGTGTTTGTTTGGTTAAGAGCATGTTTTCAATCTTAATTTCATGTTTCTTGAGGTGTTTGATATGTTTGTTAGTGTTGAAGATCAGATAATTGAAGAAAAAAGATGTTGGACGTGTATAGAGTTCCATGGGCAGGGTCACAATCCTGACTCCCATGTCACGATCGTGACAGAAGCAAATTTTCCAAAGTCACGATCATGGCTCCCATGTGAAAATTGTGACAGAAGCTTCCCAAACGTGACTTTTCCATTTATTTTAGGGTTTGGGGGCATTTTTGGAACCGATCAATGGGGAAAACCCTGTTTACACTGCTAGAGCCCTAAGAAACATATTAAAAATGAAAAGAAGCCTAAAAAAAGTAGCCACCATCTTATGAAAGTGGATCAAAGAAGGGAGATCAAGAAGAACATCCAGAATTCTAATTTTCTAGATCAGGCTTCAAATTGAGTTTTTCTTTCTTTCCTTTTGTTATTCTCATCAAACTTGATGTGTAACTCGAATTATAAGATGTTTATTACATTCATGAGGTCCTAATTTCTAGATTAGCATTTATTCCAAATTTATTTTGTGAACTTGATTATTATTAATTCAATACAAAATTCTGGTGTTGTGATAAGTATGGATTTTATACTTTGATGATAAATCGAGAGGCTACAAAATTTGGATTTTTTAGATTCAATTAGGGTTAATTGGTTAGGTTTTGAGAAAGAGTAATCAATCCTTTAGGAAATCTAGGATCAACACATATATGGATCAATTAGAGTTGAGGGAACAAAATAATGAAAGAAGAAATCCTAAGCATTTATCCTTGATTAATCTTACATTAAATTTATAACTCGCTTATTATTTGTTATTTGCTTGGCTTTATTTAATTGATTTAATTTCTATTATTAGTTTCACTTATGTCATATTTTATTACTTTAGGCAAAGTTAGGTTTAATTCGTTTTATCTCGTTCCTTATAAGATCGATGCCTTTCAATATTAGAACTTACGATCCATATACTTGCGTGTATTAGGAGTTTTATTAGATATAAAATTTACGTAACAATACTAAATGTAGAGAGCTTATTCTAGGTTGTCTAATAGCTAGGTCTAATTAAAGAGCTTATTTTGATTAAATACAAGTTAAGGGAAAGCTGAGGTTAATAAATTTTATTGTTAACCTGTTAGTAATAGTTTCTAAAAGAAGTATGAAAACAATATGATGATTAAGTTTGCTCATTTTTATGTAGGCTAAGATTGAACCAAGAACTAGATTATAAACCCATTTGTCAATCTTATCATTTTTTATTGTTTGATTTGATCTGCTTTCATTATTTCAACTTTATTTTCTTATTCTAATCCAACCAAACCCCCTTTATATCTTAAACACCAATTCATTCATTATAAAAGCTACAAATACCCTGTTTCTAGATACGATCCCTACGCACCACTACTTGAAATTTAGTATGTAGAGTTACGTTTTTATTTTTTAGTTTATCTGACTTGCATCAAGAATTTTGGTGTCGTTATTAGGGAATGAAGTGCTTAAGTTTTTGCTTTTGATTTTAATTGGTGTTTTGTATATATATTTGCTTATAATCAATTTTTACAGTTGTTTCCTGATCTTTTCATGTTTGTTTATGTTTATGTATGGTAATAATGAGATCTCCTCATCAAGAACTTGTATAATTTGATCTAGAGATTGAAGGTACAATATGAAGGTTGCGAAGGGCAACCATAATAACTATAAGAATACAATAAGAACATAAATTTAAAGAAACAATGGCCAATACAAGAACTTTAAGAGAGTTGGCTGCACCAGACTTAACTCAAAAGACCATTATGCATCATTTTTCCTAATTTTGCTGAACATGTCACTTTTGAACTTAAGTCTAGCTTAATCCATCTTTTGCTAACTTTTATGTGCTTGTAGGTGAAGATGTGCACAAGCATCTCAAGGAGCTTAATGTGGTCTAACTGAGTTCATGTTAAGGATGTTCCTATTTTCATTGAAGGATACAGTAAAGGATTGACATTTTTATTTTCCTATTGGGATCGTTAGCATATGGATTGAAATAAAGTGAGTGTTCTTGGAAAAATACTTTCCATCATCAAAGAAATCCATCATAAGAAAAGAAACATGCGGGATAAAGTAAGACAATAAAGAATGCTTCAAAATGTCCCAATATAGTTAAGACTAACCCTCCACCTTATTAGAGTAGTGCCCTAAAGGCAATCGCCTTTAGTGCGTTTTGTACAAAGTTGTGTATAAACTTTATTTTAAATAATAAAGAAAAGCATATTTCATTAATTTGGTGTTCATTATTTATGAATTGATATTGATCTATAAGAAAATTAATGAAGTCCATGATATATGACATAAAATGAAGGAAATTATGATGTGATCATACCACTGAGATTCCTATCTTGTGCAATTAAGTCAGTATCTAAATTATCCCTAGTCATAGGGTTAATGAGACTGGACATATTTAATCTGGATAGACTAGCATATGTCAAACTCCCTGATTTGATCAAGCAGTGGATCTTAGAAACTGTATATATGAGATGTTTAGAGTTGAGATGTGGATGCTTACTAGAGGTAAACATTGGATGACCTGCTATGAGATCATCACATGGATGCCCTATTCTAATGTTAGTGATTATCTCATCATAGCAATGGTGCAAGTATCCTTAGACTTGAGGTACTCAAGGATATCTTGGATATTGATTATATGCTTTGACTCCATTCCTTGTTGCCTTACAAAGGTCGCACATAAGTTAGTAATTGGGTACAACTTGAGGTATTAGAAGGTAATTAAGTATCCAGTAGAGGATTCACTACTTCTGTGATAGCAGAAGATGATACCCACGACCTTTTGTCGAGGTCATTACTTAGAAATCTCTAGCTGGAGTACATGTGTTGTTAACACCCCATTACCCTAGGGTACGCACCGGGACGCCCGTAGGTCATTCCGATACATATCCTAAAATAAGGGAGTGC
>JAOQMS010042421.1:0-13799 GCA_027563885.1 Erythroxylum longipes
AAGGCTAGGGTTCTTCATTCAATTCTTCTTCACTGTATTTTACCAAGAGTGGGATCAAAGGATTTGGTGACGATGAACATTGTCTATTTCATCTAATCACACAACAATCTATTATAATCTTCCATTTTTGATTCTGACCTACATGAAAAAGGCTAAGGAGGATTATCATCTAAAGAGTGGCTCGTTACCTTACGGTATGTTGTTGATAAGATTCTTCAAAGAATTTGGAATCCTACTTGATAGAGGAAATAGAGTAAAGTTGAATATTAAGAGTGTTATCAATACCTCTACTATTCACAGAATGGGGATTAAGACTGAAGCTGAAATGGATAAAGATTTCACATCGACAGCACAGTCTAAGGGGGAGCTTTCAATCAGAAGAAGCAGGAAAGAAGATGTTTCATCTAGTATGTAAGCAAAACCTCAATCAACCGGAAGAATCTCAGCTGGGGTGGCAAAAGTTGAACAATCGTCTTATAAGTCAATACAAGCTAAGACAATTCTTGAAAGGAAGGAAAGTGTAAAAGTTCAACAACCAACTCACAGAGTGTCTTTAAAGAGGAAGGCTGAGACGCTCAAATCAGAAAGACCCGAGAAGTCTAGAAGGTCACCAAGTTTGATGACCTTACGACAACAAGAACAGAAAAAGCAAAAAACTCTGATCCTTGGTCAAGTTTCTGAAAGTGCAAAGAAACAACAACAACAACAACAACAACCTAGTAAAGCAATTGTCTCTATCCCTTATATTCAATCAGAACAACCGTATGGAGAGACAGAGATAAAAAGGAAGTTAGTATTTGAGCAAAAGAAGTCTTAACAACTCTCTTCCAAGCCGACAGAAGAACAAAGGAAGATGAAGACGATTCAGAAAAAGAAGGTTGAAAAGCAGTAACCAATCTTCAACCCTCCTCAACCAATATGAAGAAGGAAGATTTTAAGATGAAGATTATAGAAGAACCAATACCTGATCAAAACAGAGGCTCAATTATCATCATAGAACCTCCTAAACAGAAAGTTAACGTTCAAGTTTAACCTATAATAGTAAACGATTAGACGATACATCTTCTTAGCCTTGGAGAAAGAAGATTGTATGGTATTCTGCGAGATGAAAAGGCAGAACCATATCCATTGAAAATGACAAAAAATCCTTACACAATCTACCCAGTGACAAGCACAACAATAAACCTAGACATCCAACAACTAGTAGACAGTAAAGACAAAGGCAAGAAGAAGAAATTTCCTAAGAAACAAGAAGATGATCTCACAGAAGAAGAAATTCGAGTGGCGATGAAGAATATAGACAATGTATGTTGTGCAGCTTAACCTATAGGCATCTATATTTCACATCACATATCAAGGCCATTAGATGAAAGTTTCAAGGTCTTTGGGAAAATATCGGAAGGAAGATACAAAAATATTACAATTGAAGATATCAATTTCTACTTAGAAACCTTTATGCATTTACTTCTTCATTTTAAACCCTTAGGTTTCATTCCTTCTATCAAAGATATCCTACACCTTCTAGGAAAATCAATTTTCAAACTACCCAAACCTGATGATCTTGACATTACACACCACACACAATCTTTCCAATTACCCTCCATCAAAATTATTGACTTAGACGATTCAATCAGAAAACCATCTGTCTCTGAGTATCTTCATCCACTAAGTGGAAAGCTACAAGATTCTACTGATAATTCAGATTTCTTGAAGAATTTCATCGCATGGACTGAAGCTAGTCAAAAGCAGAAGGAAGATCAAGAAGCCTTAGCTAAATATATTAAAGAAATTGATAGTAAGGTTAATGAACTAAGTGACTCAGTGGGTAATCTTCATGAGGAAGTAGCACTTCTACGTGTGACTATAGAAGAAGACCTTAAGACTATCCGCACTGATATTCAACATATGTTCTATGAAATATTGAAGAGTCTTAAATGAAATTTTTTTATTAATAACAAATAGGGGTAGAATAGTAGAAAGGAAGGGAGAATTAGAATTAGAAATATATTTTTCTTATATATGCATTGTATATCTTGCATTATTCGTTTAAATAAATATGTTATTTGTCTAAATAAATATGTTATTTGTCTAAAAATTATTTTCCTGAATATTATCATTATCCATCTGAATATCTTTTTTATCTTCTAATATTATGATTATTAGTTATCATCAAAAAGGGGGAGATTGTTAAGTCAAGAAGACTTCACTTCTTCTATTGATTTTGATGAAAGTCAAATAATAATAATAAAAGAAGTGTGTGAACTGTTTTCATGAGTTTGTTAAGTGCGCAGATAAATGTAAGTAACACAAATCATCAAATCAAGGTGATATTCAAGAGCTGACGAAGACAAAGTTTAAAACGGATCAGACGAAGCGAAGTCATCAGACGAAGCGAAGTCATCAAACGAAGCAAAGTCATCGGATGAAGTGAAGTCATAAGACTAAGCGAAGTCATCAGATGAAGCGAAGTCATAAGACGAAGCAAATTCATAAGATGAAGCGTAGACATAAGACGAAGTGAAGACATAAGACGAAGTATTCAAATCAAATCAAGACGATATAATTGAAGAATAATCTACAATGTTAGTTAGTTAGTTAGTTGGAGTTGTTTACAGGACTCAACTAATAATTGATCTTTGAAGATTCTACAAGTAGTTTTCTCAAGAAGACTATTAGAGAATTAGACTATAAATATCGGTTGTAGTTATAGACAAAAAAAAACTTTTAACTTTTAACTTTCAACTCTCAACTCTTTACTTACACAAAATAATTCTATGATCAAGTGAGTATACTATAAAAATATCCTGAGTGAAAAGAAGGAAGAAGAGAGATCAAGATCACCTATAACGTGAGTTTAGAAAATTCAAACAATATCTTTTCAAGTGAAAGGGAAGGCTAGAGCCTAAAGAGGCTAAGATAACAGATAAAGAATACTTTCTGAAAAATACTTGAAGAGGCTCTAGAAGTGAGAAATAATACCTTGTAAAGTTGCAAGAGATAGTGAAATCTCATATAAACTTTGAGGATTGGATGTAGCCTAAAGGTTGAGGGTGAACCAGTATAAATCGCAGTGTCATATTCTCTAACCCTTATCTCTTTAATTTCTTATTATTAGAAGAATAGATATTATTTCCACTGTTGCATTACGCAAACAAAATAAGTGCGTTATTTTGTAATCATCTGAATCTTTCAAGAAAATCAAGAAGTGTTTTTTTTAAGATTACTATCTTAGACGATTTAACACAATTCAACCCCCTTCTTGTGTATTTTACATATTATACATAATTTCTATAATAACAAGTGATTTATTTCACTACGATCGTGGCTTGCATGCCACGATCATGACAGAAACTCAGGGAATGACCCACGATCGTGGCCTGCAGGGCCACAGTTGTGGCCTACATTGGGCAGACACACAGACATTCACGAACTTCATGTTTCGAGATTTTATTGGACCTTTCGGACCTTGGAAAAACCGTAGAGTTACCCAAACATAAAAGAGTATAAAAAGAACATAAATAGGCAGAGAAAGGAGAGATTTACATTTAACTACTCTTGGAAACCATAAAGAGAGAGAAAAAGAAAAGAGAGAGAGAAGAAGAAGAGGAAGGAGGAAGAAGAAAGGGATCCCGATGCTGCTGCTCCCCAGATCAGGTGGTATCCCGATGTCGCTGCCTTCCCGATTTGTCCAGCCAAAGTTCCATTTTCTCTTCATTTGCTTTTTTATTTAAATATGTAAAGTTGAGATGGATTGTATGGAAATGGATTTCGGATTGTTGACAATGTTCTGAACTCTCTTTCAGGATTTTACTTTTGAGTTAATGTTGATTTAGTTATTTTGTGTTTATTAGTTTGGATGTTGTGATTGATTAATGTATTTGCATGTTTCGGTAATGAACCGGGAGGGTGAGTTAGATAAAAATGATTAGATTGGATTAATGAGAGTTGGCAATCTAATTGACCACTTAATCAATCTAGTCGGTAATTTCATAGAGAGAGATTCCATGCGAAACTTGATTATTTATTAGATAGCTTTAAAACTAATTAGAATTGTGGATAATTTGTGAATTGAGAGATTGCAAGTTCTACAATTTGATTGAGGTTCAATTTAGGGTTTAATGGTTATAACTCGAGATAGAGTAATCAACCTTATGATCGTCTAGAACCAACACCCTGTAAACACATAAATAGTTAGGTTAGCATTAATGATAGGTAAGATCCCCTCTCTCATAATTTGATTAACTCTCTTGACGAATTTCCATTGTGACCTATTCGACTGCTCAATTTAATTCTGTTTTGTTGAAATTTTTGCTTCACATTTCTTGACTCCATTTCTCTTATTTACTTTCCGTGTTCACTTGTGTAGTTTTTATTTCTTTTTATTCATTTCTTTGAGCCTTATACGACTTAGGATTAGGCTAGTGCCCTCCTTATAGGATCGACACCTCTTATACTATAATTGCGGCCTGTACGCTTGCGGTATTTAAGGACTTATAAATTTTAAAATTGAATGACACGATCAGAAAGATGAAAACCAAGGGCTTCGAGAAAGGCAAGTCACTAAACGTCGTAGAGGCAAGCACATGAGTAAAATGAATAAGTCCAAACTCATGTGCTTCAACTGTAGAAAGAAGGGACACTTTGCTCATGAGTGTATTGATCCCCTTGAGGTTTGTCCTTACTTACCTTCTTTTGTACATGCTTTTGTTTGCACATATGCACTTTTTTGTCATTCTCTCCATAATTGGATTGTAGATACGAGAGTGACAAAACACATGACCTACAGTATTGCAAGATTTGTAGATTACCATTGACTACCGACGGGTAAACATTTTGTAACTATAGGAAATGGAGTGGAGGAGAGGGTCCTTGGTGTTGGAACCTATCAACTTACTTTACGCAATGGACGCAAGCTGCTCTTACATGATGTGCTTCATGTACCCACTATTCGATGTAAGAATGGTGTGTCCACTTATCTTGATGATACCCTTTATGGTCATGAGCACTTTTGTAATAGTTTATTTACAATGGATTTAGAAGATGTATCTGAATCTCATAAATATTTTTCTCATATTACTTCTTCTTCTTCTTCCTCAATTGATATTGAATCTGAGTCTGTTAAATGGTGTGCTCAATTAGGACAAATTGTACAAGATAGAAATTCTAGATTGGCTAGAGAAGGGCTATTGGGCTCTTTAGCCAAAGTGAGTCTCCCTACTTGTGAGCCTTATCTCATTGGAAAAGCTAGTAGAAAGCCTTTTGGTAAGGCTAAGAGGGCTTAGGATCCTCTAGAGTTGATCCACTCTAATATTTGTGGGCCCATGAATGTGAGAGCATGTAATGACTTAACTTACTTTATCACATTTATAGATGATTTCTCATGATATGACTTAGTATTTCTATTGTCTCATTGCTCAGAAGCTTTTGTATTGTTTCAAACGCTTTATAGTTGAGGTTGAGAATCAGAAAGAGAGGAGCATTAAGGCTCTTCATATTGATAGAGGCCAAGAGTATCTCTCTGATCGGTTTAAAGAATTTTGTGAGAATAAGGGAATACGTTGACAGTTAACAATTCTTGAAACTCCGCAACAAAATGGGGTTACAGAGAGAAGGAATCGAACTCTGTTGGACATGGTTAGGTCGATGATGGCTCAAGCCAAGCTCCCAACTAAGTTTTATAGGGATGCCCTTGTGATTGTGGCATACATACTTAATCGAGTGCCCACTAAGTCTGTCCCAACTACTCCATATTAGTTATGGAATGGAGAAGAGCCTAATTGGAAGGCTTAAAGCCATGGAGATCTGCTGGTTATATTCACCATTCTTCTCATAAGTTTTGGGAAGTTAGGCCCTAGAGCTAATAAATGTGTGTTTATTAGATATTGTGAGCATTTTAAGGGATATGTGAGGTATGATGAACATCATGAAGGGCTCACTGAGGTTGAGTCCTAATGTGTGGATTTTTCGGAGGATGATTTCCCTAGTATTGGTGAGATCAAACAAAGTATTGAACTCTATGAGTTAGGGGAACATCAAGATGAAGTGCCCCAAATGGATTTGGATTCGCAATCCATTCCGATGACTATTGAGATTAGTGGGAGCATAGAACTTGATTCTTAGTCTCCATAATTACGTAGGAGCCAATGTGGAAATGTTCCACATAAATGCTTTGAAATAGAAGGTGGATCCTTCTTGAGCTGTTATGTTGATGTTGATAAGCCTTCTTCTTTTAAAGAAGAAATGAACTTACCGTTTTCGAGTAAGTGGCTTGCAAAAATGGAAGACAAGATGGAATCCATAGCTAAAAACTATGTATGGGACTTAGTTGATCTAACTGTTGAGCGCAAAACCATTGGAAACAAGTGGCTCTTAAAGGTTAAGTGAAAGATAGATGAATCAATTGATAAGTATAAGGCCTGATTAGCAGCGAAAGGTTACACCCAAAATGAGGGTGTGTACTATGATGAGACATTTTCTTCTATGTTGAGATTTGTGTCTATTCACCTTATTTTCTAGTTATTATTGCACATTTAGATTTGGATTTGTGCCAAATGGATGTGAAAATGATATTTATCAATGGAGAAATCAATAAAGAGATCTATATAGATCAATTTATTGGGTTTCGGGCAAAGGGACAAGACCACAAAGTGTGTCACTTGAGGCGTTCCGTTTATGGCTAGAAACAATCATTTAGGTAATGGTATCTTAGATTTCATCAAGCCATTACATCAATAAACTTGATGATTATTGAAGAGGACCATTGCGTATACATAAAGAGGAAAAAGAATGTGTTTCTTATACTCTCTTTGTATGTAGATGATATTTTGATAGCTAGGAATGATATGGAGATGATCACTGCCACTCAAAAGTGGTTGTCCTCTACTTTTGAGATGAAGGACATGGGTGAAGTAGATTAAGATCTCGAGGGATCGTTTTAAGAGATTTTTGAGTTTGTCTCAAGAAACCTATATTAATAGGGTCTTAGAATATTTCTCTATACATAACTCCCAACTTGTTAACACTCCAATGGAAAAGGGGCTATACCTAACTATGGATCAATGTCCTAAAAGAAAGGAAGAAAAGCAATAAATTGCTAAGGTTCCATATGTAAGCATTTTCGGTAGTTTGTAGATATCAAAGTAATCTTGGACCTGCGCATTGGGCAGCAGTCAAAAGGATAATTAGATATCTAAGAGGAACTAATAACATGGCTTTGTACTATCAAAGTAGGAGCCTCAAATTGGTTAGATATAATGATGTTGATGGATCTGTTAATAAAGATGAGTGAAAGTTCACATCAGAATATGCTTTCATTCTTAAAGGAGGGGCCATTTCTTGGTATAGCAAGAAACAAGAGTGCGTCTCATTGTCCATGATGGAGTCTAAGTATATTACATATACCTCAGCGGTGCAAGAGGCGATATGGTTGAGGAGATTTTTTATGAGCCTCAACATTAGATCTTCTTGAAGCCACAATTACCTATTATGATAACACAACTGCGATTGCCTATGTAAAGGACCTGAAGTATCATAGAAAGGCAAAGCACATTGATACTCGCTATCACTTCATTCGTGATATCATTGCACAAGGACATGTGGTCCTAAAGCATTTCTCTACGAAAGATATGATAACCGATCCTTTTACTAAACCCATTGCTAGAGATGCTTTTCAGAAACACATTAGGCGTTTAGGTTCGTTGAGGATTTGAAGTATTTGTTCATTTACTTATGCATTAATGAAATATGTTTTTCATTTTAGTCTTGTGTGAATTTGCACAGGAAATTAACGTTTAATTGAAAAAGACATATATCTAAAATTTGTCACCGGGCTTAATGTTGCTCTCTCACACGAGAACATCACCCCAATGTTGTGATAGTGAGTGGGATGAGACAAAGTATTGCAAAGTACCAAATGATTGGCAATCTCCTTAATTATTGTAGAATGATTAAGGATTTTGTATCTCACCTTAGCTGAGTGCTAAAATGAGACTTGTTTAGTCGAATATGGAAAGTGTCTCTACGTAGCCTGTATGAAGTTAGATTTGAGTCTGTGGTGGCTCAATCCAGTTACTTTATTGAGTGACTAGACCGTGTTCCGTATGGTGTTATTTAGAGCATTACAAACCCTTAGTGGGAGCTCCACCATAGCATGCACTTCATACTGCATGTGCTTGAGATGACCAAATAAGGGAGTGATAAATAGGTCCCTTATTCATCACTGTGTGAGCCTTGTGTACATCTAGTTCACCTCTATACACTTTGGAACTTTAACCTATGTCATGAAGTTGAGAATTGGTGTTGCTATTTTAGCATATTATTCGAGGGCAAGAATGATGTGGTGTAGCAGAGTATGACTAGGAAAGTAGCCAAGACTTCATGGATTGACATGAGTGTCTAAGGAAAAATTATTTTGATATCACGCAAGATAGTTATGACTCATTACTTGGGCGATTACAAAGACACTAGTTGTTGATAGGCATGAGTTGTCTATATGTTAACCATAAGTACAAATACAATGTGGGACATTGCATAGCTCTTTGCGAAAAGAGGGATCAGAGATGCAAAATCTTGTGTGCTTAGAAATGATTTGGGGTATAACGAAATCTTGAGTGACATTACATTAGTTTGATGATGACTTAATGTAACTATCCTTGCTAGTACCTTTCTCGTATGGTCACACTCTCTACTTCATTTATGATAGTGAGAATGAATATTTGAGGTTGAGAAATACAACATGAGTTACTATGAACAAAGCATTTGTTGCTGCAAATAGGCATGCGTTACTTTTTCTAAAGCATGTGTTGCAAATGGAATATATGTTGTTGCTAATGTTTACAAATGGGAGATGTAGCAAAATAGTTCAAATAGTGTGTCCACATTGGCACAAGTAAACCAAAGTGGACAAGTAAGCTTTGTCTACCAAAGTGGACAAGTAAGCATTGTCTTACAAGAAAAACAAAGCCAATAAGTAATTGATTACTTATGACAACATCAAACTCTCCATTTGTATCAGCCGAAGTTGATGAAGAGAGGATAAACGTCACTTATCCCACACACACATTTCACACACAAAAAACATTGAGTTCTCCCTTATATTGTCATCTCTTAAAGCCACCATCTACTAGGCTAAGGATTTGGAGCCTAAATTAGTGTGAGTAACTTTGATAGTTGCTCACAACATAGAGAAAGGGCAAATTCTATCTGCATTGGAGCCATTGGAGCATAAGGTGGAATTGTAAAGCAAAGACAAAGAAGGAAATTATCATAAAAGAAAAGGTAAAGTCTTACCACACCTTCCTACAATGGTTATGCACTCAATTAAAATATGAGCCTCTATAGGAGTCTTTTCACATAATGCTCCACCACTTGCTGCATCGACTAACTCCTCTCCTAGGTAACAATCCCTTATAGAAATGCTGAATAAGGAGTTGTTCAAGTATGTTGTGATGGGGACAACTAGCACACAACTTCTTAAAGTGCTCCCAATACTCATAAATGGACTCTCCGTCATGTTGCTTTATGTCACATATTTCCTTCCGTATACTTGTCGTCTTCGTTGCGGGAAAGTATTTTTCCAAAAATAGTCACTTTATTTCTATCCAATTGTTCACACTCCCAGCAGGCCAAATTAAACGACCAATCCTTTGCTGCATCTTTCAATGAGAATAGGAGAGCCCTTAATATGATTTACTCGTTTGTTATCTCCATATGGGAGAGCCCTCAATATGATTTGCTCGTTTATTACCCATGGAGACTTCATGCTTAGATGCACGAAATCGATCTCTTTGAGATGCTTATGTGCATCCTCCTATAAGACCATGAAAATTAGGCAACAAACGTATTAATCCAAACTTAAGTTCAAAGTTAACATGCTCAACAAAATTAAGAAATGTAATACATAAAGGCCTTTGGGTTAAGTTTAGTGTAGCCAACTCTTTTTAGCGTAGCCAACTCCCTTAGTATTCTCAAATTTACCATGGTTTCTTTGAATTCAAGTTTTAGTTCTACTTTTGAAGTTGTTCTTACCTCCCTTCGTAATCTCCACAATGTCCTCTCGATCTTCGGATCAAATTGTACAGGTTCTCTATAAGCAGATATGGTCACTACCATACACCAACACTAATAGATGTTTAAAGATTAACAAGTAACTAAAAGAAACAATTATAAGCAAATATACACACTAAACATCAATTAAAATCAAAAACAAAAATTAAAGTACCACACTCCCCAGCAACAGTGCCAAAATTTGACGTAGCGCGTTGTAACACTACTCAAAATAACTAGACCTACAACTATAGCAATGGTGAGTCTAGGTCGATCATACAAAGAGTGTGTGTACAACTTTTGAAATGAAATAAATCAGTGTTTAGGTTATTGGAGGGGGTTCGTTTAGTTTGGTTCAAATAAGAAAATAAAATGAAATTAAACTAATAAAAACAAGTTAAAGAAAACATTCAAAAAGTGATTAAAGTGATGAATTCGTTAGGGACCTAGTCATTAGTTCAATCTCGGCCTACAATTAATCAAACATACTTCATTGAATTGTTATTCTCATACCTCTCATAGCAATTACTAATCGTAGGTTAACAATAAGTTCTATTAACCCCAATTTTTCCTCAGGTCATGTTTAATTAAAAGACGCTTGTTAATTAAACCTAGTCATCAAACAACCTAAGATAAGCTCTCTAGATTTAATTGGATAGTCATATTACGAGTTAGGAAAATAGATTAATCAAGGCAACAATCGCATACGCTCATATCATCTAACTTAAGTTATGTTATCCCTAATGATTCCACACAAATAAGAAACATAACAATTACATATTGTATCCCTAATGATCCAAAACCAGTGTTGCCACAAACAAATCTCAATATAATAATTACGAATTATATTGAATATTCCAATAATGGGTTCGTAATAAAACAATCTAATGAACGTATTAAGATCATCTTCACATATTACCCAAACAATAAACATAGGATAACATAACCAATTCCTAAGACAGAAAGAACAATGAAGACAATAAAAGTTATGCTTAATCAGGTTCTTCAACATTGATAATACCTCCGAACTAGGTCGAGAAAGCCTAGCCCTCTATAGGTCTCCAAAAGATGAGAGCTTTGCCCCTCTTCTTCAAAAACCGAGAGCTTGCACTTTTAAAATGATTTCCCCCAATGAAACATGCCCTCTGCCATGACAACTTGTCCATTTATATTATAAAAATAGGATTACAATGGATAGGTGGCAACTCACAGGTGTGACTTGGCTCACACCCATGACAAATTTGTCATGGGCATAACAAGGTATGTCATGGGCGTGACACGTAACACACTCTCACACCCATGACAAATTTGTCATAGCCGTAAGACAAGTGAGTATAAGTATTATATTGAGTATTCATTCCATTTGCAATTTTCTTGTCTTCTCTTGCTCTAGTACTTCTTCTTTCTGTTCTATAAAGACAAGTGAGTATGAGTTTCAAGAAGGCAGCTTAAATACTATACTTTTGACTCACTTTAGCTCTTTCACTTCCAAATTGTATCTAAAACCAAATATGAACTAAAGTGAATATCTTAAGCATTTCATAGCATTAATTACTAAGTATTATGGAATAAATGTGTAATCAATTAAGCACATATCAGAAACTAACCATAATTGAATCACAAACGTAGCAAAAAATTTTACAATTTTTGATTAAAACATAATAATTAAATATCTTCAAAAATATGAATCATATAATAATTTGATCAAAAGTTCCTTTCAAAACATTTGAAATTTGTCAGCCACGAGTTGTTCACGCATCTAACCTCTAACGCTATTCACAGAGCAGTAAAAAAGAAACGCAACTCTTTGAGAGGAAAATAAACAAGAGTGCTAGCTCCTTTACACTTATTCCTATAAATAGAATAAGCATTAGGATTTTAATTTTTATTAAAATTAAATATTTTAATTATAATCATAGTCAAACTTTAATTATAATTTAATTTAATTTTAATAAAATCAAATATCTCATATTTGATCCTTAAAGTTTCTCAAACTTCACAATTATGTCTAACTTAATTTAAATTGATTTTTATCTTATAAACTACTATTTATGTGTGACCAATTATGTCCCTAATATGTTGCTGATGACTATAAATTTAATTCTAGTTCATAATCATAATTAAATAAATTAAAACTCCTTTTAGTTTATCTTTAGTTCTCTAATTAAACAATTTATAATTATAGATTAAGATTGACATCTAACCATATGTTATGACCACCCAAATATTAAGAATGTCAAAGTAGTTTGACTTAACTTATTTATACATGGTTATAAATTATAATTTATTTCTTTCGTGATCTACTATTTTAATTGGACAGAGTATAGATATAGTGTTTACTCTTTTAAATCTAATCATGTTCATTCTCACTAATTAGTGATTGATTTATAATTGATATTTAAAAAAACCTTTTCAAATGTCAATTTACTCTAGCCAGAGAATTCCTTAAGTCACTACTAATTAACAATGTTTTGAAAACTGAACCGGATCGGCAGTTGTTTGATTTGGTTTCATTTAAAAACTTGTACATATAAAAATTAGTCAGTTTATCATAGAACTAGCAGCTTTATTAATAAATCAGTTAGAATAGATCTCTCCTTACCTTTACTCTTTACTCTTTCCTCAACAACCCAATATCTTCTTCTTATTTCTTCTTCGTCCCTTTTCACCTCTTTCCTTTTAGCTCACTCTTTCATATCTTACTCCTCTGCTTTTTGTGTTTTGTTTTTCTATTTTCAATTTTTACTTGTTTTTAAAAACTTATGTCAACATCTTTTACATAGGTTGTGTGAGTTTTTCTACAGATGCTTAGATCTAATTAAGAATATTTTTCTTTTGCAAGTTAAAAATATGTTTATTGTTTTCGTGGTATTCTTTATTTTCATATCTTAATGGATGTGAATATAGTTTTTGACTAGTTGTGTATATCGTAAACATCTATTGTTGCTACTTTTTTCTCTTGTTGAAACATTACTATCCTTTGGTGTTTTGATTCTCTGGGGTTTTGTCTGAGTCTAAGACAATTCAATGTTGATCTTCTAATGAATCGAGAAGAGCCTAGATTTTGGCCAAAGTTGGTAACTTTGATTGACCGCAGAAGTTCTAGGAGTAAAGCAAACAGGCTAGCTTCGATTGCAATAGGAGAGTGTAACGGTGTTGAGTATGTGGATATCAATTGACATGGCTACGATGTTCTCAAAAAATGAGGGTTATGTTGTATAGTTTCATCTACACTTAGTCCTTATTAAGTTGTCCAATAAGGATGGATGTAATGGCTGAGTGGAGTGATTGATAATGCTTTATACCCAGTTATTTCTCTTGATTATTTGTGTTGGGAAATCGGGTCCAGATTTGATCCGACCGTAGCTGAATAATCACGAAACTTTTTCACAATCTTTGATTTCCTGAAAACCAAGATCTCTTTAATTCTATAAAATGATTAACACAAATCATAATAAAGCAAAAACTTAATTCGTACCTTATTCCGAAGCTTGATCTTTCTCTTATCGTATCCCTCGAACCGTTCCCGAAACTGATTTGTCTCAACCACTGTAGCCGGATAAGTGTCCATCCTCTAACAGTGTCCACATGACAGGTTGAGAGAACTCTGTAACTCTTACAGAGAGGGTTAAGCATGAAGTGTTAGCTCCATAGAGCTCAAGCCTATTTATAATAAGCTTTTGACATTTTAGTAATTTAATTGAAATTAACTAATTTCAATTAAACTTTAATTAGAATTACAAATAATTCTAATT
>JAOQMS010042422.1:0-13796 GCA_027563885.1 Erythroxylum longipes
AAGTCCATCCTTAAATCCCACTGGCTATTCCTATCACCCTCATTCAAAATCCTATCTATATTAGCTTGCCTAGTTGGTACTGTCAATGCCCTACTACCTATAGCATTTTCACTCCTACTCAGTTTTTTTATATATACATACAAGCATAGCAACATAACCATTCCCATAAAATCCAATTCCCATTCCAAAGCTCAGACGAACTCAGACACTTAAACATAACATCATGATCCTTGTTATCCATTTTTGTAAATAAAAACTACCTGCAAAGATTAAAAAAAATAATGATCATAAACCTTGGATTACCTCATCACATAAAACAAAACATGTAAAATAAAATTTGAAATATAAATAATAAAAACAGAAATAATAAAATTTTTCATATCACAGATAGAAAAAAATAAAAACCTTTTAAAAAAATAAAAACACAAAACACACAAGCAGAAATAAATATTAAAAAATTGAATCAAAATTAATAAAAGAAGAAATATTACAAAATAAAAATTATAAAAACAAAAACACAAATACAAAAATAACCAAAAAATCAAAACAAAAAATACAAAAATACAGAGCATACGAAAATTCGAAACACAAATAAAGAAAGAAACACAAAACACAAAAATAGGCCTAAACCCTAAAAATCGTAAACCCTTAACCAATTGAAGCCGTTTGAAATCCAGTCATGAAACAGTAGGAAAGAAACTATTAAACTGTTAAACTAATATTGTAAAAATCTCCCAAATATTTCGAAACAGATAAAATCTAAGGTTCACTACACACGTCAACAATTGAAGCAAAAATAATGGAAATCATATCATAGATAATGAAGAAATAAACCCCTAATATAATTTTGGCAAAATCCCCCCTAAAAACTTCGATTGTTAAAATTAGGGTTTACTATGACACCTCCAAAATTGAAGAAACTGACATGGATTGTGTAGATTTCAAGTTGACAAAACATGAAAATAGAAAAAATAAATAAATTGAAGAACACACCTTTGACTGCCGATTAGAATAGAGAAAGGATCAGTTTCTTGCTAGAGAGATGAATAAGAGAAGAAAGTGCTAGTAGTAGAGAGAAAGTGTCTGGTGAAGAAATGAGAAGAATGGTCTCTTTTTTTGCTATTTATACACTTGGGCATGTGTGGAATATTAGTAATAATATGGGGGTATTTTTATCCAACAGCTCGCGTATTTTGTTTCTATGACAGGCACAAGAAAGTTGTGCCACGTTTTTGGAAGAAACAAAAAATTTGTTTTTTTGTGAGCTGACGTCGGAACAAAAATGGGCAGTGTCAGCAACCAAACACTACTGGGCACAGGATTTTTGTGTTTTGTTATCTGTCTCCACCCGCAAAAACATCAACCAAACCTAACATAAATCTTGGAACAGACAAGTCTCAATGTTTCAATCTCTGATGCCTAACCAAACTATCGAGGCCATACAGCAAAAATGGAAAGATGCACACACTACAAAATTACAAATTATTGAAAAAAAATTACCTGTGAAAATAATTCCGTAATAAATTAGTGACGAAAATTGTTTCCCATAGGTAAATTTGTTAGGAAAAATGTAATTTGCGATAGGAAAAATATCTATCACTAAAGGAGGAAACCAAACTTTGCCGACAGAATTTAGTAACGGAATAGCGAAAGTCACCATAAAATAGGCGTCAATGATTTCTAGTAAAAATTGTGTACAAAATTTACCAACGAAAAAAAATTTCGTCGGTAATTTAACTACGGAAATATGTTTCAGTAGGGAATTTCCTAACAGAAATAAAGTTTTATAGGTAAGTTACTACAGAGGGATGTTTCCGTAGGGAATTTACCTTCGGAAACACCAGTCTGTAGGGAAATTCCATACGAAAAAGCACTTGGTTTTTTATTTAATTTTTAGGTCAGTTTTGGCTGATGTGGTTTGTGTTGTTTGCATCTATTTCAGATGTTAATGGTTCATTAGGCATCTGAATGTATTCCTGTTGGTGAGGAAAGCCACGTACTAGTGCTTTTGTTAATAGTTAGGGACAAATTTCTTATGCTTATAAATTATTCGATGAAAGTTTTAAAGGGATGAATTTTCTCATTGCATAAATTTTTATTTCTTATTCTCTCATTGCATTAATTGTAAGATAAATTGCGTGAATTTATGTTTGTTATTTTTGCTTTGCATTAATTGTTAGAGAAATTGCATGAATTTGTGTTTGTTATTTTCTTATTTCATCTATGAATTTGATGTTGTTTTGACTTGTTTCCTTATTATTTGGACTATTAAAATTCAAGTAAGGTTCGTTTAATTGTAGTTAAAACTATAGTGTTTCAATAAAAGACAAACTCTTTTAATGTCAAAAGTTGAGTTGAATTGGCTTCATCAAAAATTGAATTTTAGTTGAAAAGGTCTTATGATTTATCGTGATAAAAAATCGAATTGCCTTCCATTTGTTGAGCCTACTTTGATAAAATTATGCCTAAATTGTGGAGGTTGTATATTTTATAACAATGTTGTCAAATATCCTAGAGGTCTCAAGGTCATTTTGGTGTTTAAGGAAGTCATATTTAATAATGACTTGTTTAAGGGTAATAGGAGGACGTTGATCATTTAGTATGGAATCATTTGTGGAAGTGAAAAGCAAAGGAAAATGAGTATGGATAAGTAGGAAGAAAATTGGGTAGGACTGTCAAAATTGGGTCATCTTTATATATTACTAGCATTGAGCCATAGTTTTCCTAGTTTATTAATGCTTATATGGCATTGAGCTACGAGCCCTAATTTCTTAAAAATAAATAGCTTTGAGAATTTTTGTCTTTTCTTCTTTTTCATTTTCTTTTCTTCCATCTTTTTCATACCAAAAAACACCAATTCATAAAATTGAACATAACCTTTTAAACAATATTTTGGCAAAAAGTGTAATTTATATAACAAGATTAGCTTAAGTGTGTTGTTTTTGGAATAAAAGAAAATCATAAGCAACTAGAATCATTGAGTAAACAAAACCACTAAAGCCTGTAATCAAAAGAGAATTAAGTAACTAGTTTATCATACATCTTCTTTAGTCCTTATAATAATCAAACAAACAAACACATCTTCCAATAAAGAAAATTCCAAAAATAATTTTAAAACCTAAACATAAAAGGAAACAACATGAATACATCAATTTCTCAATGAAGGCTTAAAATTTTATAGTAGATATTTTTCATAAGGTCTATCATCCTTTAGTTCCTATCACTATTCACTGTTGGTTTAGTCTTCATAAACCTATTTAGTGTTATAAATACAAGAGTAATTTACTTATTATCCTTTACAAAGGTATACCTATTCTTGAATCTATCATAGACAAATTTATTATCATATTGCCTTACTCTTTCCAATAGAACATTATTAGCATGCATTGCTAATACAATACAATGTACCTTACATTTATGTTACTAAATAAAAAAAAAGAAACTAGCATCTATTTGCTTAACTTAATCTCCCCAAACTTATTCAACCATTGAAGTATGTATGAATACAAATGCTTCAAAAAGAAAAACTCAAATTTTTTATAAAATAACACCACCTGTGTTGGTACTACTTCCTTCATCAATAATGGTACTATATACCATATTTTAAACTTTACATATAGTATGATATATGTATCTTTTCATTACTCTATCTCATCCTTATTGAATTGAGTATGCTTCTAGCTATAAATTTCTCACCATCAACATGATAATCAATATCGTCATCATTAGATCAGAGTTATTAATTTTCTCTTGTAGTGTTGGATTATGTTTATCGTATATCTTCACATTAAGAACATAAGGGTTTTGTACCTTTTGTATCTAGACAATTTGATTATATCGTCTCTCTAAGAGTCTCTCACATCATTATACATTGCCTTCATCTTCTTAAATTATTATTTCATTGCCTAAGAAAGAAGATCATATTTTCCTTCTCTTCCTTAGGTGTTAAACAATCTTTATAAGGCATACTTATAAGCTTCCTAAAGAAATGTTAATTTATAAACTTTTTTCTTGACTTGTTTTACTTTATTGTTTCCTATATATATATAATTAATACAATATAAATAATAAATAATAAGATGATTGAAACAATTTTGATGACATCCTAGAAACAAGAAGACCCAACTACGAATAGAAAAAAAAGACACTTAAGAATGAATACTAGTAATAGAGACTAACCTTTTGAATATAAAGAACTAAGAACCAATCATACAAAGGTTAGAACTCTACAAAGTACAATCTTATAAGTTTTGGGTTTGTTTAGTAAAGTGTAAAGGATAAGAACCATCTTTTAATTTGGATTAAACTAAATAAACATCATAAATCTCTACATCTTGTTGATCAAGTTTATTCCCCTTTATATATGATTACATATGATTTATACTTAAGTTGAAAAACTAAGAACTATTACTACTTTAACTAGGAATTCTAAAATACTAATACTACTTTAATTGGAACTTTAATATACTACTTTGATCAAAACTTTAGGTAGTCATTAGGTTTGCATTAATGCCCTTAATTTACTTATTTCAATGCTTATGAGCATATACATTAAATAATCATTTACATTTAAAACGTAATGAATAAGAATTTTATTTTAGCTTTAAAGGAAATCAATTGATCTTTAACCTAACTTTAAGAAAATTTTGAAATGGTTATGATAAAGTTTTTTACTACAAGATTTTTCTTAATCTTTGAAAAGACTTTAAAGTTGAAGATTTTTATGTGATATTTTAGGAAATCGATTAGACAAAGAGTTGACATCAAGTAAATAATGACTTTAAAAATTGAATGAATTAGTGTATTATTGGTTTGGAACATTGATGATATTCTTAAAACTTGATAGAATGGGAGCCTATTAGTATAGGTGTTTGGCTATCTAATACTCAAACTGAAAGTGGATTGATTAGTTTTTTGGTAAGTATCTATTAGTTGAACATTCCAAAAACTAGTTGTTATAACAACTAGCTTAAAAGAGTAATGAATATTTGAGTTTTCTGGGTACATATAGGCCATAATTGAATTATGGAAGAACATTTGGTGTTTTAGGGAGTTTCTAAGATCCTTGAGATAGTAGAGAGTGCACTTAAGTGCACATTCATAATACATAACATATAGTAAGCTCTAGTTTGTTGGTATAAGCAAGAAAAGGAGATTTTAAGTCATATTTGGTTATATTTATATAGCAATTAAGGAGAATTATAAGGGAACATATTGTTTAGTCTCCTTTTGATTTTAAACAATATTTGTATAAATTTTATCTTTGTGTCTAAGCAAGATAATTTCAGTTTCTCTTCACAAGTTCCACAGAAGATATTATATGGAAGATTTCTCTCACCTATTGAAACAAGAAGATACTGAATTCTTAATGGAGCTTAAGGAGTGGTCATAGGCTAGTGATTGTTTTATGTAGTTATAATAAAATTATTAATTATAATTTTTATTATTACCTTATATGAATTTGTCTTACTTTGACACAAATAAAGGAACTTCCTAAACTTCCTAGTGATGAAGATAATATCCTTCCCATCACTTGATAAGTCTCTTCTTCATCACTTGATTATTCCTTTTGAGCTTTAAATTCCAAGTTCTTCATCTTTGTAGCCAACTCTTCCTATGATGTCTCCTTTAGGCACATTTTATAGATGAAGAGAGATTTAATAAACTTCTTTAATGTAAGACGTTCAAATGCTTGTCTTCTTAAATAATCTCATCTTAGTTTTCTAAGCTTTATATAGAGACCTAAGTAATTTTCTTATCATATCAATATCAATATAAGATTTGGCTAAGCCTTTAAGAGAATTTATAATATCATTGAATTTAAAGCCCATGCTTAAGGTTTTTTATCACGCCTTATCTATATAAGTACATATTAATATGTAAGTACGTAACTTTTCTCTCCTTAACTTGAGTAGTTTCTTCATATGTGACTTTTAGAGTATGACAATTTTCATATACCAATTTATACATAGATACACATTAAATTCATTTCAACCAAATGCATGAATTATAATGTGGATGTCTTTACTATTAAGTGAAATGAGCCTATTGATATTGCTACACTAGGTGTTAGAATCTAAACTGTCTTTCTTCTTTCAATTTCGATTGGTGCACTAAGTGTTAGAATTTTAGTATCCCAAATTTGAAGGACTATTTGGCTAGGTCTCTCTATCTACCGGGTGTTCATTTCTCGATTATAAACCAAGTAAGAGACATCTTCTTGTTTAACTATGTTCTATTTGCCTACATAAGAACTGCTCCCTTACCAGAACAGATATTGTAGCGTATGTTTTAAATATTAGTGTGTCATCATTTGTTAGTTACAAGTTTTGATCTTTTTGAGATGATGCTTACAAAAATGTCACTATACATTCCCAATGCTTTTTCTGCTAAATTTGGTGGTTTTATTGTTATAGCAATGCAATGGTTATGAGATTTTATTCTTAAACATATTTGTTTTGTTAGGAAAACATTCCACTTTCAGCATCTTTAATTTGATGATGGTGAGAACATATTTACTGATGATAAGTGAAGGTTATCCATAAACTAATTAGATTGGGAGAAAAAGGTGGAGTTAATTTTTTATTTTTATAAATACTTTAAAGCATTGAAGGTGGAATTGGTTGTGATTGAGTTTTCTAACTGTGAAATCATATGGTGGGATTGATTGATTTCAATCTGGAGGGAAAATGGTCAGAGGCCTGTAAAAACTTAAAGGAAATGAAGGATCAAATGATGAAAAGATTTATACCTAGCGATCACTCTAAGTACTCGATGAAGATCAAGCATCCCAAAGCATATGCTATAATACAGTGGTCTCTTCTTGTGTTATTGTTAATGCGTAAACTAAAGATTAAATTTTCTATAAGATTAATATGGATACTACAATAACGATTATTATATTTAACTATGAAATCAATTTTTTAAATAACAGTTTTGCATAAATGAGTAATGTTGATAGATCTTAGATGTATAGACGATTAACACTCGATGTTTTCATTAATATTGAGTTTGTTAAGGGAGTTCAAGCTTTTATTGACTGTGCATCTTCTCAACCTACATATATGGATGGTCCAAATATCAAATGTCCATGTAAAAAGTGTGAACATACTCATTTTCTTCCTATTGATGAAGTGAATCTCCATTTGTTAAGAAAAAGGTTTGTTCTAAATTATTTTGAGTGGACACGACATGGGGAGCCATTAATTTGTAGCACCTTAAGGGATAATGAAGTAAATTCATCAATAAATGTGGGTGGGTTTAAAGGGGCACTTGTTTTATAACAAATAATATGGGTGCAACTAAAAATCCTTACACCCAATGGTTTATGATGCAGCTGGTTATAACTTTTAGGCAAATGTAGAACATGTTAAAGAAGAATTAAACCCAATGCAAAAAAGTTTTTGGACTTACTAAAATCAGCTTACCAAGAATTATGGCCAAATTGTGAGACCATGATTCAATTATCTTCAATTACTCGAATATTGAACATAAAGTCTTAAGGGTATATTTCTAATCGAAGTTTTGACAAAATTATTGCTCGGTATAATGAATCATTACCTCTTGATCATACAATGGTTTACAATTTTTACAATATGAAGAAACTTATTAGGGGTTATGATTTATCAGTTGAAAATTTTAATTATTGCAATTTGGGATGTATATTGTTTTGGGGAGATGACGTGGAATTACAAGAGTACAAATTTTGTGGTCAATCTAGGTTCAAATCTAAAAAGCGTACTATGAAATAAAAATTAATACCTTGGAAGCGAATGTATTATTTCCCACTAACTCCGACACTTCAAAGACTATAAGCCTTTGATGTTACTAACATACGAGATGGCATAATGAACATGAACAAGAAGATGGAATAATGAGTCATCCATCGGATGCACTTGCATGGAAACATTTTAATAGCACCCATTCTGAGTTTGCAACTAATAGTCAAAATGTTAGGTTAGGATTGTCAACAGATGGATTCTAATCTTTTGGTCAATCCGGCCAACAATATTCATCATGGTCAATCATAATTACTCCTTATAATTTGCTTCCATGCATGTGTATGAATGAGGTATATATGTTCTTGATGGTGATTGTGTCAGGGCCTATGAATCCAAAGCAAAAAATTGATATATTCTCACAACCATCGATATCTGAATTGCATTATCTTTGGGAATTTGGTGTGGAGACATATGATATGTCTCTTAAACAAAATTTTTTGTTGAGAGCAATTTTAATGTGGACTATGAATGATTTCCCTGCGTATGCTATGTTATTTAGATAGAGCACAGTAGGGAAATTAGCTTGTCCTTGCTATGACAATGATTATGATGCGTTTTATCTTCCTAACAGGCCAAAACATCTTTGTTTGACAACCACAGAAAATTTCTTCCTCTATGTCATCCATTTAGATGCAATAAACAAAATTTTATTAAGAATAGGATGGTACAAACACCTCCTCCCCTCGCAATGCTGGTTAAGAAATATTGCAAGAAATTGATGAATTATGGTTGTTGAAAGTTACAGAACTTGAAGTTGAAGAAGTTAATAGAAGCATTAGTAAGAACTTTGATTGGAGAAAACAAAGTGTCTTTTGGGATTTTTTATATTGGATAAATAATTTGATACGCCGTAATTTAGATGTGATGCATATTGAAAAAAATATTTTTGACAATCTGTTCAACACCATAATGAACATTGAAGGGAGGATAAAGGAAAATGCAAAATCA
The DNA here is from genome assembly GCA_027563885.1 of Erythroxylum longipes. Taxonomy (NCBI): domain Eukaryota; kingdom Viridiplantae; phylum Streptophyta; class Magnoliopsida; order Malpighiales; family Erythroxylaceae; genus Erythroxylum; species Erythroxylum longipes. Next base: position 8,730 of record JAOQMS010042422.1, read on the forward strand.
CTAGCTGATTTGAAACTTTTTTGTAAAAGGAATGAGTTAGATAAAGATCTTCACATAGGTAAATATCCAAAAGCATTTTACACTTTGGACCAAAAAAAAAGGAAATTTTGTGTGAATGGTTGAAAAGTCTAAAGTTTCTCGATGGTTATGTTTCGAACTTGGTAAAGTATATGGATATGATGAAGTACAAATTATTTGGGATTAAAAGTCATGATTGTCATGTGTTTACGTAAAGGCTAATTCCAATTGCATTTAATTGCATTTAGGGAGTTGCTATCAAATAAAGTATAGGAAGCTATAACAAAATTAAGTTAGTTTTTCAAAAGCTTGACATCATCTGAAATAAAGTTCGCTAAAATGGAAAAAATAGAAAGGAAAATTCTAGTTATCTTGTGCAAATTAGAAGGAATTTTCCTCCAAGCTTCTTTGACTGTATAGAGCATCTACCCGTATATTTAGCACATGAGACTAAACTTTCTAGTTCAGTTCAATATTAATGGATGTATCCATTTGAAAGGTAATTATAGTTAATATTTAAATAAAACTTATGGCATGTTTTAATCACAAAATTGTAATAACCCTATTTGTAATGTCGGTATTTGCATCACTTGAAGAAAAATGTTAAAAACAAGGCTAGAATTGAAGGTTCGATATGTAATGCTTATTTAGTGGAGGAAGCAAGTATGTTTTTTCACATTATTTTGAGCCTCATATGCACACAAGATAAAGAAAAGTTCCTTGTAATGACAACGGGGAGAAATGGGTGATGTTGATGGTACCTTATCCATTTTCACATATCCTAGACGAACATATAGATGCTCAATAAGAAGAATGTTAACAGAAGAAAAAATAGAAGTTGCCTATTGTTACATTTTATTGAATTGCCAATAGTTTCAATCTTTTATGCAATAAGTTTAAGTTAATTTTGCAATTGATTATTTGGTTTTTTTTAGGTTAATGGTGTTCACAACTAAAATACATAGGCCCTATTTGGCAGTCAGCTGATTACATTAGCCGTTAGTTGATTCTATCAATGGTTAACTAATAGCGGATTATTTCAGTTAATTTGACGAGCGAATAATATCAGTTATTTATTAAAGTTGTTTGGTAAAATTAGTTGTTTATGTATAAAATGACTTATAAGGGCATGACTCTAAAAAACTTATAAGTACATTAGTATTATATCTTACTATTTCTTTGAATATTTTCATAAGAATTTAGATTTTAGATATTTAATTTTACAAAAAATAAGTTTATAACTCTAATAAAAAACATAGAACATATAATAATAATAATAATAATAATAGATTAATTATTTAATTTAATTTAATATTTGTTCTATAATTTATAAATTAATTAAACAATTTTTGAACTTTAATTTAGCAATTTGTAATTTTTTTCAAAAATTAAAATAATAAAAAGAGTTACAGGATGCCTGTGACACTTGATGTCACGCGCGTGACAATTATATTTTTAGAACAAAATAAATTATATGGTAAATGATATTTGACAATTATGGACACTCTCTTAAGGTCTGCGAGTATTCTTTTTTTAGGGCACAATTGTCATTAATGCCCAATTGTTAGCAGCTGAACACCAAAACGCTCCTATATATATATATATATAGAACAAAATAAATTATATGGTAAATGAAGTTTGACAATTATGGACGCTCTCTTAAGGCCTGTGGGTATTATTTTTTTAGGGTACAATTGTCATTAATGCCCAATTGTTAGCAACTGAACACCAAAACGCTCCTATATAGGAGCCTTTTAATTTTTAGCCTTTTAGGTTGAATCAGCTAACCTAATCATATGAAAACCAAACAAATTTAATAGTTGTTTGACTATGTCAAATAGCTATCACCCTCCAATCCACTAAAATATGGCCAAACAGTCATCTACAAAAAGAGGTCATAATAATGCTTTTAGATTATACGATGAATGGTTACATAAGTTAATGCCCAAAAAATACGAGATGATATTAATAAAGAAAGTTGAAAGGCACTTTCCTCAATGGTTCAAGAAATATGTAAGTTTTCACTTGCAATAATTGAAATGGTTGAATTATCATATCAAAGTGTTTAAATGATATTATACTATTTAGTATAATAATTTTTTGATGTAGGCCTCAAAAAATCCAATAGAAAACAAGTTCATATGTCATTTTGCAAAGAGACATTTGTGAAATGTTAAATTGTATTAGGTGTATTTTGTTAATGGATACAAATTTCATACAAAATATCATGGTCATAACATAACAATAATAAATAGTGGAGTTTGCATATAGGGAGAATTGATGGATTGCTATGGTAAAATTATTGAGATACTTGAAGTTGAGTACACCAAATTGCCAATAAAATAGAGTGTGATATTTTAGTGTAAATTGTTTTATCCAACTCCTAATGTTAGAACAAAAGTGTACAGCCGTTACAATCTAGTCGAAATCAATCAGCAAAGAAGATTTAGACAATTTGAACCTTTCGTGTTGGCGATACAAGTGACTCAGGTGTATAATATCCGTTTTCCCAGCTTAAGACAAGATAAGTCAAATTGGTTTGGTCATTTGCAAAGTAAAATCATTGAATTACATGGAAAAGGAGAAAATAAGAGAATTGAAAGTGAAGCATTTCAGGATGATGTTCATGAAATGAATGCGTGTGTAACATATGAGGAGAATGAACTTTTGAACCATCCAAATAATAAATATGTTGAAATTTCATCTGAAGAAAATGAGGAATCTGTAGAGGTGAGAGATCTGAAGAAGAACATGACTTTGATTATAATTCTTTAGAAAAAAGAAATGATGATGATTTTGATTTATAATTAAGTGATGATAATGATTAACTTGTGTAAGTAATTAATAGAATATTATATGAATAAATTTATTATTGCATAACAATATATTGTTATATTTAATTTATATTGTTATATTAGTGCAATAATCAATAAAATGTGAATTTCAGGTTCAAAATTACTAGCGAAAAGCTATCTTTCGTAGGTGAATTACTGGTAGAATGCTATAATTCGTAGGTAAATTTGCCAATGGAAATTTTGTTTATCCATCACTAAAATTACTTACGGATATTTTAATTCTGCGTTAATAACTTTAACGACGGAATATAGTATTTCGTCGATAAATTTAGCGACAAATATAGTGAATCTATCGGTAGCTTTACTTACGGAATATTGTTGCTAAATTTACTGACAAAATCATAATTTCCATAGGTAAATTTATTGACAAAATTAAAAGTTATGTCCCTAAAATTATCGATGGAAATAAAATTTCAGTCACTAAAATAGTGAACTAAATAACTTATTTAGTAAGCTAATTATGATTATTATCTATGGCAAAGTTAACCCACTAATATAGTTAAAATTCCTAATTTTTCACTGATGTTTTCCCTCCATCACCATCACAATCACCCTATGACAGCATTTGTTGGTCACCGGCGAAGTTGTTACCAATCGCCTTACATACTCATCACCAATCACCTAAAGAAGTCGTCATGTCTTAAATAGAAAACTATAAAGAAATAATGTTCCTTAAGTGGTTTTGGGGTGTCAATTGGCAGTAGTACTTAGCTAAGAAGTGAAGAGACTAATTATGTAAACAAAACACAAAACAAGTGAAGAATAAGAAGGTAGTTATATGTGATTAGAAAAGGAAAAAGAAAGGAATAAATAGAAAGGAAAAAGTTTAACAGAAAGTAATAGAGAGAGATTTTAAAATACAACTTGAAGCCTATAAACGGAGCCTTTAAACAGTTGGTATCATTTTATAAAGCTAGAGAAAGGAAGTGTGAGGTTTGGGTGTGCATGTGTCAAAAGGAGGCGAAAATTGAGATAGGCTTATAATCTTGGACTCAAATTCTCTGAACTCTTTTCCCTGTGCCCCCATGTGCCAATAACATCTTAGCCATATAATTTCTCTCTTTCTTAACTATTGTATGGCTAGATATTGTTTGACACATGGGGCACAGGAAAAAGAACACAGAAGATTTGAGTCTTATAATTTCATATTTTAAATTGAATGAGATAAATAAATAAAATTTTGAAAGTGCGAGTGCTTTTTAAATGGATATAAATAAGTTATTTAGAATATGTGTGATTATTGGCTATATAAAAAAATATGAAAAGTAATATCAATTACAAAATATGGAAAGAATAATGAAGAGGAATCTTCCAAAGCACTTTGTTTTCTTCCTATCTTACTCCCCTCCCCTCCCTTTCTCGTCGGCCTATCTTCCTTGCTTTCCTGTACGTAGTTTCTTTGCTTTTATTTGCTTTCCTGTATTCTTTGCTTTGGTAATTTTGACTTTTCACTGTTACACTATTTCCTAAGTTACCATTTTTGGTGAACTACTTTTGAAATACTCTTCCCAAGCAAGCACTTTTTTTTTCTACCTTCCTCACTATATCAAACCGTCAAAAAAAATAAGGCAGTGTTTAGAGGCTGATTTCCCTCCATCGCACTCCAAGCCTCAACTACCTTCTTCCTAGGCCTCTTCAAGTAGATTGGACAAGGAAAACCCTACCTCTCAAACTCCACCATCTGTCCCTACTCCTGGATCAACTTCTACCTTTAAGCTTTCTCCTTCTCCCAAGTCCTAGAGCACACTCTTTCTTATGCTGCATCTTGTTCAGACTTTCTAAACACACAATATCATTCTCTCGTTACTTTGCATATTGCTCTTCCCTCAATCCTAACGACTGAATTCACCTTTTACGTTAGAATTCCCCTATGAATATTCCTTCTGGTGGCTACTTAAGGTCATCAACTCTGTTGGTGTGTCAATTTCCATTAATTCTACATAATCAAATCCATTTCTTTCTCGTATCAGATTCGGTACCAGATTGGGTTCTAATACGATATTGTACCAGTACCGGTTAATACCAGATACCGTTTCGGGTAATTTTTTAAATTTATGAAATAGTTCCTGAATTTTTTTAAAAATTACCAAATAGTCAATTGTCATATTATACAGTTGTACTCTGTCTCTAAAAATCATAATAATAAATAATAATCCCAATTTAATTTAATTTATAAAATTAATTTAATAATTAT
>JAOQMS010042423.1:0-13796 GCA_027563885.1 Erythroxylum longipes
ACCATTGATTATTGGAAATAATTTTCTCAAATTATACAATCCCTTTTGTCAGTACTTACACTATATTACATTAAAAACACCTTATATAAAGAATATAAATCAAAAATCAATTATTCTCAAAATCCCTATTTATCATACTACTGCTGCTACTACTACTACTACGATTACTACGACCACCACCACTACTACTACTACTACTACTACTACTACTACTACTACTACTACCACTACGACCACTACTACGATTACCACTACCACCACCACCACCACCACCACTACTACTACGATTACCATTACTACTACTACGACTACGACTACTACAACTACCACTACTACGACTACGACTACCACTACTACGAAGACTTCTACTATGACTACAACAATAATAACAACTACTACTACTGCTGCTGCTGCTACTACTACTACTACCAATTACTCCTCCTCCTCCTACTACTACAACAACAAATACTCCTACGACTACAACAACTCCTACTACTACTACTAACTACTCCTATTGCTGTTGTTGCTGTTGTTGCTGTTGCTACTCCTACTGTTACTCCTACTGTTGCTACTGCTCCTCCTCCTCCTCCTCCTCCTACTACTGCTACTACTACTACTTTCTTTCTTCATATTAATCAAGTTGAAGTTTAATTTTCTAGTATGTTAACTTATTTATCACTAACCTATGTCTTTTGATAACTTAGTAATAATAATGCTTATTTCCTATATTTTGTTGAACTAATAACTTGTTGTTAAGGTGAGTTTCTAAACACTCAAGCAAGTTTTTTAATTATTTAACTATAATAGGGATGAGTGGAGGAATATTTAAATAAAATCATGACCATAAGTCAACCAGAAGACACAACCACTTTTAAGCAGACTCCAACTTAGCTATGACCATAATACTTCAATTTTTGCGAAAAAGATCTACAATCATAAAAAATGCAAGAGGGCATAACCATTTAAGAGGGAAAACGAAATGACATCAAATCTAACTAGTTAATTTGGTTATTATTTTTGTAAGGCAGACGTTATACAATTCAAATCCACAGTACTAGGCAAAATCATCATAATATCACAAGCTCATACAAATCAAATCATTATAAAAACGAAATAGCAAAAACAAAAATTTGTCTTATTAATCAGATCTAGAAAAAACAAATGCATCCAAAAATCCAAATAAATACTACCTAATATGTACAAAAAATTCAAAAAAAAAAACAAAAATTTAGTATGCGGGTGAGAAGGGAAAGGACAAACTTACTAAAGAAGATGTCACTAGTCGGAATCTGATCGACGTGTATTGGTGAGGTTAACCATTGTAACGTTCAACTACTTAAGAGGACAAACTTACATAGCAAGAGCAATGTCTCTAAGTTTTACAGAGTAGGATTGCACCCATTGGCAAATAGGAATTTGAGAATAGTGTTGAACAAATTTCTATCTCTCTCTTCCTCTCCCTCCCCTCTTTCTTAGTGGCATATTAATGACGTTTAAGGTGCTAGTGTTTGGTGAAGGGAAAGTAATAATAAAAGATGACAACTTGAGTAATTTGCAATAACTTTTAGGTACAATCATCTTTTTTGTTCCTTAATTTCTTAGCTGCTAGAGCAAAATGCTCCTCATAAGAGTATTTTCAAAAAGGGTTCAATTTGCCTACCCAATCAACTGAATATCAAATATGATTATTAGTTGTTTGACATGTTCAAACAACCAAGTATCTCTCAATTAGCTGAAAATAGTTGATTTTCCATTTACCAAATAAGGCCAATGGCCCTGTTTGACAATCAGTGGATTATATTAGTTGTTAGATGATTCTATCAGTGGTTAGATGATTCTATCAGTGGAGATTATATTAGCTGATTTGACTAACAGATAATGTCAACTGTTTATTTAAAGATGTTTGATAAAATTAGTTGTTTAGTATTAGTTGTTTACAAGTAAAATGACTTATGAGGCCATGAATTTAAAAAAGGATTTATAAGGCCATGAGTATTATATCTTAGTATTTCTTTAAATATTCTCATAAGAATTTAGAATTCAGATTTTTTATTTCACAAGAATTCATAAGGCAATGTTTGCATTGTATTATAAGGCAATATCTGTGTTCAAATGAGAAGGCATTAGCGAGGGTTAAGTGAAGAATGAATAGTCGATGAACCTCCAAGGTTTATTCGTCAAATCAATGAATAGGAAAAGAGATATAGAGAGCTTACGATAGTAAGGAGAACAAGGAAGGGCGATAGAAATAGAGAGTAGGCGTGAAGAGTAGCGTGAAACTGAGGGCTTGTAGGACAGAAACAAAAGCTTGCAATAGAAAAGAGGAGGTGCTATAGGGGTTTTCAGTAGGGTTATCAATGGGGGCTGAAATATTTTTCCGGCAGAGATCCATAGAAGGATAACATCCTGACACCGGTTCGAAGGTGACATCGATGTCAACGACCCAGGTTAAGTATTTTTTTATTGTTTTGTTATTTCTTTCTCTCATTAGAAATTGATTATGTTATCTTGTATGGATTGATTGAGTATTTGAATGATGATGATTTTAATGCTCTATTGAATCATTTTCATGAAAACTCATTGCTAGAATCAAATGCAATACATAATTGTTGTATTCCCGATTCATGTGTAGCAACTAATGGTTCCGAATCATTAGAGATAATATAACATAGGTTAAATAATTCAAGCTTGTGTGATTATTACCTAGATTGGTCTGTTTTTCTTATTCGTAAGGTAGTTATTTGGATAAACTTAGAGAGCTTATTCTAGGTTTCCCGATAGCTAGGGTTAATTAATGAGCGCTTTGTAATTAACTAGGATCTAAGGAAAAATTGGGATTAACAAAGCTTGTTGTTAATTTACGACCAATAATTGCTAAGAGAGATAAAAGAATGACAAATCAAAGAATTATTCTTAATTAGGGTGTAAGCCGAGATTGAACCAAAGAATCAGATCCCTACTAAATTCCCCAATTTTATCATTTTTTGAATGTTTTATTTAATTTGTTTACATTATTTAGTTTCATTTTATTTTCTTATTCCAAAATCCAAACCCCCTATTTTCCCTAAACATCAATTAATTTTATTTCATAAGCTAATCGAAAACTCCTTGTGGGATCGACCTAGACTCGCCACTGCTACAGTAGTAGTCTAGTTATTTTATTTTGACTAGCGTTATGACGCGCTTGTCAATTTTGGTACCATTACTAAGGAGTGCGGTGTTTAGTTTTTGTTATTGATTTTAATTGGTGTTTTATATATATTTGTTCGCAATTGGTTTCTTTTCAGTTATTTCATAATCTTTTCATTTTTTGTTTCGTTTTATTAAAAAAATTTAAAAATTAAATTTGACATAGATGGAAGTAATTTTTTCTTTAATTCATATTCTCAATCCTATAACAATATTTGGACTGATCAACCTAACTTTTATTATGGATGGGATAATCAGCCGAATTACTTCCATGATAGTTTGCAGAAGCACAACAATTCTTGTACATACTAGAAGCTTCCTATCAAAACTCAGGTATATCCTTGGAAGAATTAGTTAATGCGTATGTTACTAACACTTTTCAATTCCAACAGGAAACAAGTTCTACAATCCAGAACTTGACAAGCCAGGCGGATCAATTGATGGAAGCTATCAACTGCCTAGCATCAGAAGGCAAAGATATGCTACCATATCAACCAAAGGAGTACCTGATGGATATTTATGCAGAAACTTTACAAAGTGATGAGGAGCTTGAGAATTTTGAGGTCAATCCTCAAGGAGTTGCTTGTGTCGAAGAAGTTGAGGAGGAGCTCGAAGCCGAAAAGAACATATCATTTAGCTTGGAGGTAAATACTGAGTCTATGATTATTTTTGAAACTAACTATTCACCTAAACGAGGAAGAAAAAGGTGAAGAGATGTTCAAAATATTTCCCGAGTGTATGGACTCAATCAAGATTGGAAGTCTGAGGATAGGGAAGGAGCTAAATGGGAACAATTATCAACCAAGACCCTATCCTGAAGAACCTCACATTGAAGAACTACATGTGCCATAAGAAGATCATAATTTTGTCACGTGAGGAAAGTATGGAGTCGAGCCAGTGACCCTAAACAAAGATGTTTCTTGGGAGGCAACCCGAGGGAAGTAAATTTCTTTGCTTTTAAATTTTCACATTTATTTTTTTATGCTTGTGTGTTTCTTTGTTAGTTTATTTTTTCTTGTTTTTAAGTTTTCAATCAAAATGAGAGAAAGAATAAAATAAACAAAGAAACATTTGCTTATTTTCTATTGCTTCTAGGATTATTTAATCATGAGAAGAGAATGAATTGACTAGAGAAATTCATAGCAACTTTGGCATGTACTTTTGCTCTTGTGATTGATTAATGTACATTATCTTTACAAGAATAGTGACTAGTGGTAAACAAAGTTGGTGAGATTTTGACCCTTATTAGACTGAAATATCTATATCAGTCTCATTGTCTTTTGATAATGTGTGACCTTCATGACATATACATCCTGATTTTGCGTTAAATTTCTATTCAAGACCACATTTTTATCACATGCATTAATATGGATATGATTAGGCATTCTTTGTTTTATATAAACTACATTAGCCAAATAACCTATCCTATTGACATGATTTTTCCCTTGATAAACCCCTTTGAGCTTTATACTTTTTCTTTGTATACTAACCACATTACATGCTTTATACTTACCCAAATGTCCTACCTAAGCCATAAACCAGTGGACCATTTGCGATTGTTGAGTTTATGGATGCACAAAATTCTAAGTGTGGGGGTGTCCATATGTGTGGGTTTGCTATGCTGTTGGGGTGTTTTGTAATTGAAATTCCCATTTTAATGTAGTTTCTTTTAATGTTAAAAAAAGAAAGGAAAGGAAAAGAAAGAAAGAAAAGAGAAAAACACAAGAAAAGAAAAGAAAAGAGAAAAAGAGAAAAAGAAAAAGAATGAAAAAATATATTTAAATAAATGTACCTAGGAGCAAGTGCATATATGTTGAAAATTTGTTTATGATTAATGTATTGTCCTAAAGTTGTGATGAATGAGTTATTTGAGTATATTGGATATGAGGTAGATGTTGGCTTGGAAAGTTCACTCTTGTGGTTTTAATGTATTGTTGGCATAAATTATATGAGTGATTCTTTCGGATTAGTATATGCTTCATGTGGTTAGTGTGTGAGAGTTAAATGAGGTTGTGAAATATAAATGTTGGATTCATCATAGCTAACGGTACCCAGTTTTTGATTGAGTGTTACTTTTGTTTTACTAGATTTGATGGCTTTTATACTACTTGACCCAAATACATCTCACCTTTTCTTTGCCCATATTATAACCTTGAAAAGTCCTTTGATCGATGATTTTGCATGTGAACATTAGTGGTGGAGAAATGATATGATATGCAAAGTTGTCAAATAACATGATTATGAATGGTGTTGAGTGTACCTACGGATATATTTTAGTAAAAACACATTTTCCGAGTCTACCATTAGATTACTCAGTTTTTGAAGGTATTGAATGTTGATTGATCATGAGTAAAAGCTTGAAATGTTGACTTTTTACTATGATTTTTGAAAGTCATTCATCTTTGCTTATGATTATATATTCTCAGAACATATGGGAATTGAGTAAATGTTTTTAGGTCTTTGAGCTTAATTTTAATGTTTTGCCCGAGGATAGCCAAAGGTTAAGTTTAGGGGAAATTGATATATGCTTGATTGATTGTTTAATTATTTCATAACACTTAAGCGATTATTGACATTAAATTACTTAAGATACTTACTTTGACTCATATGTGATTTTAAGAACAATTCGGAAGCAAAGAAGTTAAAGTGAGTTGAAGGCTATATATTTTGTCCATTTTTTGAAGATTAATTTTTACTAGTCTTCATGGAGAAAGGAGAAGAAAATTAAAAGACAAGAAAGATGGAAACATAAAGAAGAAGAACGTGGGATGCATGGATTTGCATGGCCATGCAAGGTATTAATTTAATTAATGAATAATGCATAAGGTACCAAGGTGAGAAGAAATGGTAGCTGCTGGGATAAATCACTAAAATGGCAGTAATAACAAGCATGAAACAGTAGCACAAAGAGGAGAGCTAAGAAGACCAAAATGCAGAAATCTCACTTCTGCGTTTCATGTAGACTTTGTGCGTGAACGTAGATAACGCCTGCGTTTAACTTAAATGTTTGCGTTAAATGTAGGCAATGTCTGCATTCAAATGAGAAGGCATCAGCAAGAGTTAAGTGAAGAATAAATAGTGACAGTGGACCACCAAGATTTATTCGTCAAATCAATGAATAAGAAAAGAGATATAGAGAGCTTGCGATAGTGAGGAGAATAAAGGAGGGCGATAGAAATAGAGAGTAGGCCTGAAGAGTAGTGTGAAACTAAGGGCTTGTAAGACGGAAACAAAAGCTTGCAATAGAAAAAAGGAGGTGCTATCGGGGTTTTCGGTAGGGTTATCAATAGGGGTTGAAATATTTTTTTCGAGAGAGATCCATGGGAGGGTAACATCCCGACACTGGTTCAGAGGTGACATCGACGCTGACGACCCTAGTTAAGTATTTTTTTATTACTTTGTTGTTTCTTTCTCTCGTCAGAAATTGATTATATTATCTTGTATAGATTGATTGAGTTTTTGAATGATGATGATTTTAATGCTCTATTGAATCGTTTTTCATGAAAACTCACTGCTAGAATCAAATGCACTATGTAAATTGTTGAATTCCCATGTGTAGCAACTAATAGTTTCGAATCATTAGAGATAACATAACATAGGTTAAACAATTCGAACTTGTGTGATTATTACCTAGATTGGTCTGTTTTTCTAATTCATAAGGTAGTAGTCTGGACAAATTTAGAGAGCTTATTCTAGGTTTCCCGATAGCTAGGGTTAATTAACGAGTGCTTTGTAATTAACTAGGATCTGAGGAAAAATTGGGATTAAAAGAGCTTGTTGTTAATCTAGAATCAATAATTGCTAAGAGAGATAAAAGAACAACAAATCAATGAATTATGCTTAATTAGGGTGTAGGTTGAAATTGAACCAAAGAACCGGATCCTTACCGAATTCCCCAATTTTATCATTTTTGCATGTTTTATTTAATTTGTTTTTATTATTTAGTTTCATTTTATTTTTTTATTCCAAAATCTAAACCCCCTGATTTTTCCTAAACATCAATTAATTTTATTTCATAAGCTAACCGAACACTCCCTGTAGGATCAACCTAGACTTACTACTACTATAGTAGTAGTCTAGTTATTTTATTTTGACTAGTGTTACGACGTGCTTGTCACCTATTAACTTCAGCTTTCTTTGTAAAATTTGGTCTGAAATAGACACTAAGATTTTAAAACTCCCCAGCTGCAAACAACGAAGAAGAAAGTTGACTTTCTCATCTGTCATTGATGACTGCAAGAAGAAGTGTGTACAAAGAAAGCCTATTTTTCATATTGGCTTTGATTGTTTGCTTCGCTCTCTCCATGACATAAAAAACCCCATTGTTGCCTTTTCATCACTATCAGCCAAATGAAGCACCCTCACCAAAGGCTCACAAACTCGGATAACAAATTGACATTTAAAAGAAGAAAGGATTTTTTGGTTAGATGCGTGGAATTAACTAAGCATTTTATTCAAACAAATATAGAGCTAGAATGGATGGTTTTATGTCTATTACTCGTTCTTCCTCCTAAGTTGAGATCGATCATTCAAATAGATGGGGGAAACTAATGAGTTCAGATAGTAATAAACTTTATAGAAGAGTTATATATCGGAACAATATTCTACTAACAAAGATCTTTTTATAGGAGCTCTTTTTCTATTATTTCTTTCTGCCCTATATCTACTAGCGGTTTGGTTACACCTATAATTGAGATGGAAATTGAGCGTCTCGTGGTTCAAAAATAATTCAGTATCTTCTAATATAATTATGGAAACTTTCAATCCAGCATTAAACCTAGCATATTGAGATGTAACTCACTTATCACTTGTAAATGTTTGTCTCAACTCTTTCTTCATCATAACAAAATACTGAAGTGATAAGAAATTTGTTGCAAATCTTTTCACAGTAGGATGAAACAAATTCCTATCATTGATAAATTCCTTTCTCATTAAATTCAACGCCTATGCATGATTACAGATAATCATGATCAACTTTTTAGCTTTCTGCACAATCTCATCAATAATAGGAAAATACCTAGCCCCTATACTTTCCAACATTAAGTCAATGCAATGAACAGTACAAAGAATCTAGAAAAAAGAAATATACTTATTTTATAACCCTCTTCCCGCTGCTTTATAAATGAAATCATTGTCAATAATGAACTGAACAATATTTTTTAGCCCTATTTGATTCATAACTCATAGACATTTTAATGAGTCGGGTTAGGCACGGTGGCCCGTGCAGGCCTTGATGGGCCAACCCGTGGCTCGGTCCATTGGTGGGCTGATTAGGCCTGTGGCCTGGGCTATGGCCCGGTGTGCCACGAATGGGCTGATCTGCTTGCCCATTTGTTTTTAAAAGAAAAAATTCAAAACGACGTCGTTTTGATAAAAAACGACATCGTTTCGAGAAAATGGGCGGGCCACGGGCTGAAAAAATTCAAAATGACACCCAACTCGGGCCAAAAAAGGGTTGGGCTGGGCGGGCCGGGCCGAGCTGGAATTGCCATCCCTAATCAAATATCTCAAATAAAGCATTCCTAACAAGGTTAGATGCATCAATAAACTTCAAAAACATTGAGCCATTTACAGAATAGACCAAAAATTTAATAATAGGCTCATGCCTCCTATTTGGCCAACCATCATACATGATTGAACACCCATAAGTAGCTCAATCCATTACTCTTTCTCCCAAATAACTTTTAATTTCAGAAACTAAACAACTCAAAAGTTTACGTCTGTAGTCATCAATAGAAGGAGTTTTGTATCCCAGACTGTAAAAGGCTATATTATCTACCATATGCTGATAATAGTAAGATTGGGTAGCATTAAATACTAAACCGGTATCATACCACCATCTAGCCATTACCATATCTACATTGAAAGCTGCATCTCTTGATTGCATGTAGCTACGAATTGAAAGCTGGGCTCCAGAAGTTGTTCGTGGTGCAAAAAAATTAATCATCTGCCTTCTTCTTTTCCTAACCTCATATCTAGATTTAACATTCAATTCTTGTTGGGAAGGAACACTACCACGACCACTACCATCTTCAACATGTCCATTATCCTCATAAACATTGGCAAACAAACTTCCACTATTAATTTCATTATTCAATCTCTACCTTCTATCTTTCTCGTGTTGATATTCTTCAAGCAAAGTTTTCATTTGTTACTGCACATCATGACTTACTTTTTTACAGGGTTCGAAATCTCCTTTAACCCTAGCTAAATGCTTCTTTAATCAAGTAATTCCTCCACCTTTCAAATGCTTGTTACAAAATAAGCAAATAGTATGGTTCTTTATAATGGAAACCAATGCAGCATGAGCCCAAACTAGATCATTGCATCTTCCTGAAATGGTTTGATCAGAAGTACTTGAACTTCTTTCCATTTATCTGTAAAAATAAATGAAGACATATATCAAAATAAAGATTTTCCATTTCCATTTCCAATAATTTCTAACAATTTCATTTCCAACAATTTTGAACAATTTCAATTCAAAGTTTCAAACATCACTAAACATACATAAACAATTTCCATTTCCAAATTCCAAATTCCAATAATTTCTAACAATTTTATTTCTAACATTTTCCAACAATTTCAATTCAACCATTACAAATCATATATAATCAATTTCCATTTCCAATAATTTCCATTTCTAATAATTTCCAATAATTTCCAACAATTTCAACCATCACAATTCGCAATTCACAAAACATACATAAACAATTTCAATTTCCAACAATTTCCATTTCCAAATCATAACAATTTCTAGCAATTTCACTTTTAACAATTTCCAACAAATTCAATTAAACCATTACAAAAAATGCATAAACAATTTCCATTTCCAACAATTTCAGCCATCACGATTCACAATTCACGATTCACAATTCACAAAATATACATAAACAATTTTCATTTTCAATAATTTTCATTTTTAAATTCCAACAATTTCTAACAATTTCATTTCTAACATTTTCCAACAATTACAATTCAACCATTACAAAACATAGATAAACAATTTTCACTTCCAGCAATTTCCATTTCCAATAATTTCCAACAATTTCAATTCAAGTTTCAAACATCGCAACACATACATAAATAATTTGCATTTATAACAATTTCCAACAGTTTCTATTTCCAAATTCCAATAATTTCAATTCAACAATTACAAAACATACATAAACAATTTCTATTTCTAATAATTTCCAACAATTTTAACTATCACAATTCACAATTCACAAAACATAAACAATTTCCAATTCCAAATTCCAACAATTTCAATTCAAACATCACAAAAACATACATAAACAATTTCCATTTCTAAATTCTAACAATTTTCAATAATTTCAATTCAACCAACACAAAAAATACATAAACAACTAAATATAATGAAATTGTTTTTCAAATTTCAGAGCAAATAATATACCCAAAACATCAGAAATCCAATTCAATGTCGAGTCAGGTTGGGTTTGGATCTGGATCTATTTTAGATCTGGTGATTTAGGAAGTGGTGATTGCTTGACTAGTGCAGTAGTGGGCTGATGGTGTTGGACTGTTGTCGTGGTGGGGTGGTCGTCGTCAGAGATGGAGTGATGGCAACGACAAACAAGAGAGAGAGTGAGAGTGTGAGAGAGAAAAATAAAAAGTGGGAGAAGGAAAGTAGAGAGAGTTACCATTAGGGGGTTTAAAAGTTTGACTTTTGTAAATCAGTCCCTACATTTTTAAAATTTTCGATATCGTTCAATATATGATCAGTATATGGTTGGTATTTTGAATACTGCCAGTGCCAGTTGGTACCAAGCAAAAATGTCAGTACAGAATGATACCAATAACGGTACTAGTACACATTATTTCATACCATTTTTAGCAATGTTAGTTGACAGTGGAATATATCAGCTGATTTGACCTATAGATAACATCAACTGTTTATTTAAAGATGTTTAATAAAATTAGTTGTTTAGTATTAGTTGTTTACGTGTAAAATGAATTAAGATGTGACTTAAAAAAATGAGTTTATAAAGACATGAGTATTATATCTTAGTAATTTTTGAATATTCTCGTAAGAATTTAGATTTTAGATATTTAGTTTCACAAAATTAAGTTTATAATTCTAATAAAAATCGTGGAAATAATAATAATAAACAAATAAATATTTTTTGAGAATTTAAAAATTCATTAAGAATAAGAAGTATAGTATACAGCTAAGGAGAGGAACTCTCCCTCGTGGGATCATAGGACGACGTTCAACCCTACAAACTCAAGAAACAAAATGACAACGTGGGAACCAAAGTTGAGAGGAGATTGTGCGAGATCCATTAGCTTTTTAGCTTTCCTATTAGTGATTTCTGATACAGAAACGACATCCTATAAGTATATATTATTCTCCTCGAGGCTTCTATATTGGGGAATGGGCAAAAGTCTTAGTTCTTCTGAGGAAAGCAACCAATTGTCATTCCCAATTATCTCTTGAAGCTTAGCTTTCTTAGAAAACCTTTCCAGTAATGATCTTACCAACTGATTATGAATTAAAGCCACTTGATTGGTCCAGTTATCATACTAGAGAGAGATTCTATCTCCTACCCTAATTTAACATGTAATATGCTGCTGAACATCTTCCCTCAACCTAAGGATTTGTTTGAAGAACCAAGAGTAACTATTTTTAATTCTTAGAGCCCAAAAACTCTCACCTTTTAATATATAGATATGAATCCATTTAATCCAAAGTGTATGTTTTTCACTTAGGATCTTCAAATTCTCTTGATCATTAGAAATCGGTTGTTCTTGCTGATTGACTCCAATCCTAACCCACCTATCTCTTTTGAATGACAAATATGCTTCTAATTCACTTTAGCTATTCCTTTCTCACATTTTCCTTTACCCCATATAAACTGCTTCATTAGTTTTTCCACGGTTTTAATAAGTCCTTTAGAGAGGAAGATGTAAAAGCACCAATAAACTTGCATAGATATAATTACCGAGTTCAAAAGCTAAAGTTTACCTCTATAAGATAGAGTTCTATTAGTCCAAGACCCTAATCGTTTCTAAATTTTTTCTATTAAAGGAAGATATTCACGAAATCTTAGTTTCCTGAAAGAAAAAGCAATGCCCAAATACATAAGAGGAGGGTCTTACTTTGTGATGCCAGTTGCTTGTGATAAGGAATGTGTTAAGTGAGCATCACTTTTAAAAAGTAAGAAATATCTTTTATGAAAATTGATACTCAATCCAGGCAACTCCTTAAAACTTTGGAGAGTACTCATCAGTAAAGAAATAGAAGGAGCTTTTGCCTTATTTAGAAGTATAAGATCATCTGCAAAAAATAATCTAGATATGGAAAGTTTGTTACATTTAGAATGGTATCTGAAGTTGGAGTCAGATGAAGTGTTGTGTTTCAGCATAAGGGTAAGAACCTCTAAGCAAATAAGGAATAGGTAAGGGGAAAGAGGGTACCCTTGCCTAAGACTTTTTTTGCCTTTAAAAGTCTTTTTGGGGCTTCCATTAATTAGTATTATATATGAGGTAGTTGTAATGCATTCCTGAATACATTTGATAAACTTATGAGGAAAATTCATAACCTCCATTTTCTGTAGCAAGAATCTTCAGTTAACACTATCAAAAGCTTTTTGTAGGTCCACTTTAATGGTACAGTTTTGAGGGCTTCTATTTCAAGTGTACTCTTTCAAAAGCTCCTCCAATAAAAGGATATTATCTCCAATATGTCTACTTCTCATAAAAGCTCCTTAATTCTTCCTAATAAGTAAGTGAAGAACATCTTTTAACCTATTTGCCAATATCTTGGCGATGATCTTATAGAGGAAATTAGTGCATGATATAGGTCTGAAATCACTTCAAGTGATCGGGTTAGAACTCTTAAGGTTCAAACATATAAAGGTCTTATTAATCTCCTTAAGCAATACTCCATTTTGGAAAAACTCATTTACAACATCTTTTACGAGACTCCTAATGTTTACCTAAGTTTTTGAAAGAAAAAACCATTCAAGTTATCTGGACCTGGAGCCTTAGATCCATTCATGTTAAAAACCACTTTCTTTATTTCCTGATCCGTTACAGGACTAATTAGCAAGGATGCTTCATATTCAGGAATCTTGGCTATAACATATTGCCTAAGATTCGCTCCATTACCCGCATAACAACCTTTTATGCATAATAGATTTTGATAAAAAAATCCTAGCCTCCTTAGCATTTTCAACTTGTCCAAATAATGTTCCCCATATTCGGATTTTATAGAAGTTATTCTGTTGACATTTCTTCTAGTAATCACTAAATTGAAGAAAAATTTTGTACATATGTCCCCATCCTTAATCCAACTAAAGGACATTGATTATCCACTATTTGCAAGTATGACTTAAGAGCTTCCCTTTCAGCTATAACTAGATTGTAATTGTAACACCCCACTCCCGTAAGACATGTACCTGAGATCCTGAGGGATATTCGAGTCCATGCCCTGCGAGGGTAGCATGCTATAGCACTCAATTATTCAAATTTCAGTACAAATTTTTTTTGAAACCACAAACATAAAGTGTGGAAATCGATAACTAAATCGGACCCACTTTATTTCATAAACATTTCCAATCATAGCAATACAATCATCAGAAAACTCA
>JAOQMS010042424.1:0-13792 GCA_027563885.1 Erythroxylum longipes
TTATTATTAATAATAATTATTAATAATTAATGACAATATTGATAAATACAATAAATTCACACTTAAATGTTAAATTCAATAAATTCAAACTTCAAATTAAGCATTTTATCAAAATTAAGCATTCAAATTCTCAAATTCACACAACAATTACAAAAAAACATTTTAAACATCATAAAAGGCATTTTATCGAACACCTCATAGGCAATATATATAATCTCAATCTGACTACAAATCAAGTGCATTTTTCCATTATTTGCCGATAATAACACATATAAACAACAAATAAACCAATAATTACACGAAAAATCGCAAACAACAACAATAATCAAGCAAGATTTCATCACCAAACAGTCACGGTTAACACTAAAAACATGCTTTTTTTAGAGAAATAACACACCTATTAGAGAGCTTACCTCAAACGACGCACGATGAGTAAGAAAACAGTCAAAAAACGGTCGAAAAATGCAAGAGAGGGTGTTAGAAAACAGAGGGTGATCGCAAGGAGAGAAGAAGAAATGTCCACGGGGAGAAGGGGGGCACTGAATCACCGACGGAATATATATTCCGTCGGTAATTTAGGTTTACCTCATCGTCTTCAACCAAACGACGAAGCAAATTGCCGACATCGGTATTTGAATTTCCAAATTACTTGACCGCCTCGGTTAGCACTCTTTTTGCGACGGAAAATATCAGTCCATCGGTAAAATTGATGAAACGCACGCCACGTGTTCGTGTTAAAACCGATGAATCACCGACGGAATATAGATTCCGTCGGTGATTCAGGTTTTACCGCCTCGTCTTCAACCAAACGACGACGTTTGGTTTAGCAAATAGCCGACAGTTACCGACGGAATATAAATTCCGTCAGTATTTAAGTTTCCCAATTAACTTAAATACCGCTTCTTTTTGCGACAGAAACCCACCTTCTGTCGGTACAATTAATGAAAAGCTAACCATTTGGTCTGATAAATACGATGATTCACCGACGGAACACCAATGCCATCGGTAAAGTTAATTAAACGGATACCGACGGAACACATTACATCGGTATATAAAAAGGGGCTGAAACACTTCTACCGACAGTATCTTCACCTTCGGTAATTGTGCGAAGCTAATTAATTACGGGAGTAATTTCCGCAATTATTACCAATGGTGGTGTCTAATCCGTCTGTAAATTTTTGACGAAATTATGTTCGTCGGTATCTATCCGAAGCAATTAAATTGCAGGAACCGTTCTCGCAATTTATTCCGACGCCGTAGGTTGTGTCATCGCTATATGTCGTTGGAGATTTTGAGCGAAATTCTTTCCCTCCAGTATTACTGACGGATATATAGTTCCTTCACTATATGTAAACAGTATAGTTTATTTACCGACGGACAGTAATTTTCTGTCGGTAAATAGCGTCGGTTTTCTTTCTATCGGAAAATTTTCGCCGCTATTCCATGATTTTCTTGTAGTATATAGGTGTAAAAATATAGTCAAATATCCATATATCATCTGGTAACTTGTCAAACCTAGAGCTGAAGATGTCCTTTATCTTATCTAACTTTGACTTCCAAAAATCTTACTCTAAATATCCAAACGGATCCTACTGGAAACTTAGTGTACCTTGGGCACTCATGTTGTCTCCCACATTGTTAATCCACAAATAATTTAGGTGACACTGCCACCTAAGATTATATGTGTTATTGTAATTCCCTTCCATGTTGTAATGCCTTCACTGAGTTGGAAGAAAGGGTTGACAAGTTGCTCAGTTTAAAGTTGCTATAAATTTTTAATTAATTTTTTTATTAAGGTACCAACACTTAAATCAAAGGAATTCAAATCATATAAGATGCTAAATCATTCCCTGACAACAGTGCCAAAAACTTATTGAACAAGTTTTATATAATAATAAAACACTTTTAATACCATAAGTATACAGATCATATCTTGTAGTATTAAGGGCATTATTCATATGAGGACTATTAGACACCTAAACAAATTAAAGAAAATTTTGTCTAAAGTATTATGAATTGATTTGAATTAAAATAAATAACTGAAATTAACATAAAAAGTAAGATAAAACAATTTAGCAATAAAATTATTTAGTTGCCAATGAAATTAAGATTTATCAAAGTTAAAGACTTAAGAATTATTTTATCCTTATTTTGTTTCCCTTAATCTTTTTGATTCAATTTATGACTAATCCAAGATATCCTGAATTTTTATTGCTATCTCTCAACATCTAATCAAATACTGCTAATTGAATTTCGTATTTATAGAGTTGAAATCTCTCAATTCACATAACTACTCCTAACTTATTCAATTAGATATGAAGCTATCCTATGGGTAATTAATTTCACAATTAAGATCTCTCTTTAATTGTTCGTTAATCTAATAATTGTAAGTCTATTAAGTTACCAACTCTCGTTGCAAACCTTAACACTAATGACTTGATCCACTCTCTCAATTTGTTACCAAGTATATGTATGAAAATTATCATAAACAATCATCAATGTATTGAATTCAACAAGAAATAAGGTTCACAAAATAATTCCAGAATAATACCTAATAGGGATCTAGAAAACCATAATTATGTTAATCATCTTAGAAATCCAAATATACATTCAAGACAATAAAAGAAATAAAGGGAAAAGAAAGAAAAAACTAGTTGGAGTCTTGATGTGGAAATTTAAAACTGCTCTGAAGATTTTATTGATGTCTTCTCTTGGTCATTGATAGGTGTAAATTATACTTTGTTTTGCTAAATATTTAAGTGTGCTTTTGAGTATCTCTTAGATGATTATCATGTATATAGGCTTAGAATTATGTTATTATTACTGTTTGTTTATATTCTAAGTGTTTAAGTGGTTTTGAGTTTGATTTGGATCTTAATTTTATGTTTCAAGAGGTGTGATATGTATTTGAGTATATAGAAACAGGAAATTGAAGAAAAGACAAGAATTGGATGTATAGATGCAGTTCACAATCGTGACTTGCTTGTCATGATCGTGATAGAGAGCAACAATTCCAACAAATTTCAATTTTTCCAACACGTGACTCTTTTTGTAATTTTAACATTTTGGGGCTATTTTTAGAATCAAATGAAGTAGGTAAACCCTAGAAAGAACCCCTAAAAGCCTCAACTATTAACAAATAAACCATCATTCGAAGAAAGATCTTGTGTTAGAACTTGGTTATTTGATAGATCACGTCAGAACTAATTGAAATTGTTAGGAAAAGAGTTGTGAATTAAGAGAGTACAATTCTGGATTTTTTAGATTCAATTAGGATTAATTGGTTAGGTTTTGAGAAAGAGTATTCAATTCCTTAGAAGATCTAAAATCAATACATAATTGAGTCAATAAGGGTTAAAGGAACAAAATAACGACAAAATAAATCCTAAATTTCATCCTTGATTTTCCTCACATATTTGTAGTAGCACATTTGTTATTTGATTATTTGCTTGATTTAATTGTTTTAATTTTCTGTTATTATTTTATTAAAATCATCTTTTATCTCCTTAGACAAAATTGAGTTCATTTAATTTTAACTTTTTCCTCATGGGATTGACACCTTTGATACTACAAGTTACGATCGGTGGATATTGGAGGTTTTATTAGAGGTAAAACTTATTCTACAAGTTTTTGGCGCCGTTGTTGGGGAATTAGTTTAGGGCTTTTTGAATTCTTTTATTTTAAGGAATTATTTCCCTTTTTGTGATTGTGGTACCCAATCACAATTTGAAAAAAAAAAGAGAAGGAAGTTTAGGCACAAAGTAGAAGACACATCAATTTGGACATCACAAAGCAACAATGAAGAATCCAAAAAGTTAAATGCCAAGAAGAGATAGAAAGAATGATGATAGAGGAAATACATCATAAAGAGCAAAGGAACCTTATGGACTTTATGAGCCTAGGTTTCAATGCTTATCATTAAGGAATTTCACGATCATCAGTGGAAGCGACACATAATTTGTTTGAAGAGATGGCAACCAATAGTTGTCTTTGGATATTGGAACAAAGCAGACAACATTTAACCTTCTTGGATCTAGAAGGAATGATTGCAATAGATTCAGTGGCAACATTGTAGGCTAAAATCGACAATCTTACTAAGGAATTGAATAGCCTGATAATCGCCTGATTCTCTTCATTTGAAGCAATTAAGCAAGGATGTAAACTATGTGGACAAGAGAGTCATATCACATCTGATTGCTTCATAGTGGAAAACAATAATGTGGCAGAATTGAACTTCAATGAAGCACAATTTGGTCAAGGAAGTAATCATCCTTATTTGAACACGTATAACTGGGGTGGTAGAACTGCTCAGATTTTTGTTAGTTTAACAATGCAAGGACTCACATGGGATATCAAGACCTATTAGGATTTTAGCAAGATGAGTCCAGTTTATAGGATTCTAAATTGGACAAGATCATGGACAAGCTCATGAACATGGAAAAGGCCCAGAAGAGACTGGAAAGGAAGTTTGAGAAACTAACAGAAGATCATGCTTCTTCTATTCACAACCTAGAGGTCTAAATGGGCTAGCTTTCCAATGAATTTTGTAAGAGAAGTGTAGAAAACTTTCTAAGCAACATGGAAGTAAATCCAAGAGAGTAATGTAAGGATATCACACTTAGGAGTGGGAAAGAGCTAGAAGAACTAGCGAAAAGACAAGTTGAGACCCATTTTGTTTAAGTCTAAGAGAAAAAGAAAAAGGATGACAAAAAGAATGAAGACCCTCCCTATACTCCTCCTCCACTTTACTCACCAAAAATACCCTTCTCACAAAGACTTGAGAAGAACGAATTGGATGTACCATTCACACATTTTATGGAAAAGCTAAAGAATATAAGGAAGTCTTTATTCAAGAAGTTAATAAAGAAGAGAATGACGAACAGATGAAAGTGGAGATAAAGGTTGAAGAAGATACAGATGTCTCTGTTCACTAAGTGGAAAAAGAAGAGGAGACGAAGGTGATTGAGGAAAAAAGAGAGCAATTCACCTTCTTAGAAGTTAATCTGTTGAATTCGATAGATGACTCAAGGAGTTTTATTATTGTTTGTTTTATTGATAATTTGTTACTTAAAAGGGCATTATTGAACTTAGTTTTCTTGATTTGATTAATTTTGTCCTTTTGATTATCTTGCAATATGTAGCTTACTTACAGGCTACTATAAACTAAAACTGAGTGACATGGGTAGAAGCAAGCCACTCATAATTGACTTAGGTTGAGTGTGAAAGGAAGAGCATACCAAGCTAATGACGTTAACTAAGTGTTACTTGGGACGTAACCTAAGAAAATATCCCTAAACAAGCTATTTATAATCATTAACATCTAAATTGGTATCTAACAGCCATAGGCTTATACCATAATTAGTGTTAGGACGTAAAAACATCTAACACATATAAGTGGAAGTTTTGTTGGAAACATTCCTCCATTTATAACTAATTTTATTACATTTTATAATGATATATTAATCATTAACTTTATACCAATCTCATTCACTTGAACCTCCTTTATTCTTAACAATAATTAATTAGGATCAATACTTATACACAACTAGTAGCATACATTCCTTGTAATCCTAAACCTTTTAATCTCTTTAAGTTTACTAAATCCCATATTAGTGACCTACTTCATCTTTTTCGACTAACTGTTTACACCAATTCAAAAACCTTGTTAGAATAACACCACATTTGATAACTCTACAAACACTCAAGCTATATTAGTCATAATGATGTATACGAATAATACTTCATAAATGCACCATATTGATATAGTATTATCCAATGGAAATTTCAGACCTTATTCTTTACTCCCATATTTGACTTGTTCAATTAGCAATAACTTCATCCCCGACCTACATTTTTAAATTTTATATCAAACTAAATTTATATACACTGTATTTTTTATTAAAATGGATGTTCATTACATTCCTTTTCTCCTTCATGACCTTCTTCTTTCCTTCCTATGGAGAAGAGGGTGCTTTAATTAGAACTTTATCCTTCTTTTAAGAACTCTTATAGGTAAAACATTAATTTAAACCTCAGTATGTCAAATAGAAATTATCATACACATCGATTTAATAAAAAATGATATCTACTAATAAAACATCACCAGGATAGGCTACACGTAATGGATTTATACCTAATACTGTGAAAACTATAAATCGACAAGACCATATTATCCTCATCTGCATATCTCACTAACTTAGTCATTTTCAATAACCCCACCATTTTACATAAAAATAAGTGTAAATGAATTAGTAAACATATATATATAACAACAATGTATACATATATATACTCCATTAAGATAGATAAGGGAAATGAGAGATATTATCTACCTACCATGTCAACTTTGTTTTTTAAAAGCTAGTATATTGGTACTCTAACAACCTTTTTATTTACCTTCTAAAATGTAATGGGTAGGAATGATGATCAAACATCTGGGCTACTTGAATTTGGACTCTACTGAGCACTAACAAATGAAAGAAAAAGATGCTAGATTAAACAGATGGTAGGATAAGAAAGTTTTAGGCAAAACAAATTACATTAATACCTATAATGATATTTTTTAAAAACCTAATTGTGGTACTGGGTGGGAGGAGTTTTTATGAAGCTTTTTAAGGAAACTTTATATATGGTATTTTGCTTACTTTATTAACGATGTTCATTATAAATTATTATAATGGACATGGTTTACTAAACATTCATGTATCAATCCTTGTCCTTGAAACTAGTGCCTTCAATAATTCCAACGAAAACACATTTAAACATATAACTGTGTAATGTTGATATGCAAAACAATCTACTCGTTTTACGCTTAAAAATTGCAAGTGTATGGATTGTGACTTGTAGTTGAAAAGCGGATATTGATCGTAGGGATTGATGCCCAGAGACCACTTAATTCATATCAGACTTTGTTCAAGAAACGAAATTGTGTAATGTAAATAATCTAGAAAATTAAATTAAAATTAAAGACTAAAAAAAGCAATAGACAATATCAAAGTGCAGAAAATTGGAAATCAAGAATCTAAAGACTAGAGATTACTTTTTCCGTATTTTCTCCCTCCTATTTTATTAATCAAATTATGTCTCACCTAAGATTTCCGAATGTATTAACTACCCTCTCTCAATGTGTAATTAATTATCCCTAATCAAATTAAATGGAATCAATTGAATGATCTCTCAACCTACCCAATCACGCCATCAATTTAACTAGTTATTAAACTATCCTATGGGTGATCAATCGAATTGGACGAGATCTCTCTTCTAACTAATCAATTAACATGATGATTGCAAGTTTATAGGTTGCCAACTCTCGTTGTACAATCCTACACATATAACCTTACTCACTCTCTCAATTTATTGCAAGATAGAAATAAAATCAACAATCATCAAAGACATTTTCATTCAATTCAATAAAATAGGAGTTAAACAAAAATAGTTCAAAAGCAATCTCTAAACTAAATCAGCTACTCATGGTCTCCATAACATCATCAACATACAAATAATACATCTTACAAAGATTAGAAGAAAAAAACACACAGAAATTTGAATAAAGGAAACTTCTTCTCTTCTTTGGCAAAATCTGGAATTTTTTATGTTGATGTGCTATTTTCCCCAGTCTTGATGATAATCCTTGAATTCAATCCTTCCTCAAGACTCAAAACTTGTGTTCTTCACTCAAGGAGGCTCTCTCTACTGAAGGGGTTTCTTCCTCTCTTTTCAAGGAGGCTTAATTCTCTTTTAATAATCCAAAACCCTAAGCTTTATGAGCTCCGCATAATGTCTCGGATTATAGATCGTGGGAATTGACATGATTCCCACGATCGTGGGAATTTGCAACAGAGAGTTCCCTTTTATCTTCTCCTCTTTAATCTCTAGCTCAATCTCCAAGTTGCTCCATCTTCATTCCTACATAAAAATAATCAATTCCTATCCTAAATTAACATCAAACATAAAAGAACAACAATGGAAATGAAACTAAATGAAAGCATACAAAATGAATCCTAAACTACAACAATAATCAACAATTATGCAATAAACACATGCTAATCTATTAGAAAAACATAAACTAATGCACAATTTTTCATGTAATCAATAGTGTCAAATCAAATATTAATTCCGCACAATTTGATACACAATCATGTAACAATCTGTATCTTTCACATTGTTTGTTCACAAAAGGTAACAAGAACACTTGCGACCATATGGGCATATGCACAACTGTGTGTAGTTAAACTTTAAAAAAATATGGTTTTGCACATAAGAGTGTGTCAATTTATGTCCTTAATATTTATTCGTTCAAATTTTAGACCAAGAAGATAGTTCAACACACAAACATATAGATAACAATGTTAACAAAATCCTTTAATGGATACATATTAATGCATGATCATTTATCCATACATGTGCTTCATATTGTCCCTCTGAAATTTCAAGCAATAGCACGAATGACCAAATAATTGTATAGTTAACTGTGTTAAACATAATCTTTCGTGGACACACTTTCATGCATAGGTGTGTGTAAATTTGTGATCTTTAGATTAAATCTTTATATTTTATAAACTTGACCATGGAAAACCCACTTTTTACATTAGTTGCATAGCCTTAATATATCATGCAAACTTTTATACATAAATGTGGTATGACTATAGTTATACCTAGTATAGTTTGTAATGAAGCATAATATTTTTTACACTCACTCATTTTATTGGCATCTTATCTTGAATGAGTGTTAGTACGTAGGAGTGGTATTGAAGGTTGTATATGATATTCTTTGTACTAAGTGATGGTGTTCTTATATTAAATTAAAAGTGTGACCTATCTATTATAAGTAGAAATGTCAAACTTGGCCCGACCTTCTTAATCTGGGCCGCTTTTGGGCAGGGTTGACCTGGCCATGGGCCAGCTCGGTTGTTATTTCTAAAACGATGTCGTTTTGTAACAAATGACGTCGTTTTCAAAGTTTTTTTCTTAAAAACATAAATGACAGGCCGGGCCCATTGACATCCTTAATTATGAGTGATGACATTTTTGTAGAAAAGCATGGTATTGGGTGATAACAAAGATGAAGCACTAACTTACTTTACCTTTAAATTTAAGATTAGGTTTGGGAACCTTTGATGATTTAACTAATATAAACCTTAAAGAGATTTATGAACAAGTTTTAATACTACGTTGACAATTAACCATCAAATATATTAAAATTATATGTACTACCATCTTAGGAAAACAATATCATGCCTATGTATATAAGATGCTATCAACAGTATCAGGTAATTCACACTTTCACTTTAATATGAGAATATAGCAATTGAGTACAGAGAATCACTGTTATGAATAATACCGTATCATCATTGGTACCAGATTGAGTTCTGATACGATATTATATCAGTACCAGTTAATATCGGGTACCGTTTTGAGTAATTTTTTAAATTTATAACCGGTTAATATCGGGTACCGTTTTGAGTAATTTTTTAAATTTATAAAGTAATCCCTAAATTTTTAAAAAATTACAAAATAGTCCTTCAATATATTATACTGAATAATTTATAATTTATATCAACTTTATCTTTAAAAATTATAATAATAGAAATTTAAAATAATAATAATATATTTATTTTATTAAATCAATATTAAGTTAAAGATGATAATTTATATTTAATTAAAACCAAAAAAATTAAAGGTTATTAATAGAACTTCGTTATTAAATGTTCTTAAAATAAATGAGGTATATTCTCATTCCTTAGATAAAAAATTAATTGGTAATAAATTAAATTTATAAATAAATTATTACTTAATTTTAAATCATTAAATAATTTTAAATATAATAAACAATAGATTCTTATGGTCACTTTAATTTTGATACCTATGCTTGCAATATTTATGAAATTAATATTTGTCATATTAAATTGATTGATGATAATAATACTTTCAACATAAAAAATTTTTCTAAATTTGGTTGGCACTTTTTATATTTGGTTGACACATTTCACGTTTAGTGGGTTAGATGTGAACGAAGAGAGGGCTTATTTGGACTTTTAGCTTAAAAGAAAAGTTAGATAACATGGAACAAAAGTTACAAAAACCTAAATTTTGTTTTGGAAAGGACGTTAACACTCATATTGGAAAACTCTCTTTCTCTTCATCTCTCTTTTAACTCTCTCTTTTCCTTATTTACTTTCCGATGAGCCTATTAAGGTCTTTTAGCCTTCTTTGATCTCTCTCATGGAGTGGTGCAATGGTAGGTTCGATGGTGGAGCATGTAGTGGTACTACGATAGTGGATGTGGGCGGTGGCATACTGGGACGGTGGTAGTGGGTAGGCGGCGGCGGTGGAGACAAGGAGAACGTTGAAAATGGGTAGAGAAGAGAGAGAGAGATGAAAATGGTGCAGAGTTTGCTGGGTTGTTTTGATTTTTTTTTGCAATTTAGTCCTTAAAGATTTAAAAGTTTATAGTATCGGTTGATATTTGGCTGGTATTTCAAATACTGACTAGTATCGGCCAGTGTCAAACGAAAAATATGGTATTTTTCGGTACCGACGGCCAGTACTGAATACATTGATTTCGTACTATTTTTAGGCCGGTACGATACCTTCTAGTCGGTATGGTACAAAACTCATATCTTGTAGAGAATATCATGCCTAAAAATATACTAGGACTTTATACAACCATGACCATATCTTTGTATAAAATATACCACCACTCATGATAGATAAGTCACACCTTTAATTTAATATGAGAATATCATCACTCAGTATACAAAAGACCATGTACAACCTTCATATGTTCAATACCACTCTTATTTACCAAAATTACCAACACTCGCTATAGATAAGTAACATCTTCACATTATATATGGGAATCCGTAATTGAATATAAAGAATATCTTATGTTAATACAAACTATTACTTGACTCCACTCATCCAATATCATGCCTATGTACCAAAAAACCACCACTCATTAGAAATAATTCATACCTTAAATGTACCACAAATATCACCACCCATTAGCCATATCTTCAATTTAATACGAGAATGCCATCATCATATATAAAGAATACCATGATTCAATGCAAACTATACTAGGACTTCATACATGCAATATTATGCCAATTTACGTAAAATACTACCATGTGTATCTTATAAGTTACACATTCACTTCAATACGAGAATATGGTTACTTAGTACAAAGAATACCACGCTTTAATAAAAACTACCTAGACTGCATACATTCAATATCACGATTTTGTATGAAAAAACATCACTATTTATAGCAAAATAGTCACACCTCCAATTTAATATGATAATACCATTACCCAATGTAAAGAAAACCATGTACAATCTTCATACATTCAATAACACTGTTGTGTAGAAAAAATACCCGTACTTATTATAAATAAATAACACCTGCGCTTTAATATGAGAATCTAATTCTGAGTAGTAAAAATATCATGCCTTAATAGTAACTATACCACAATTCAATATCATGTATATATACAAAAAATATCACCACTCATATTAGATAAATTAAACCTTTGGGCCCCGTTTGATTAGCAGGAAAGTAAAGTGAGTTTGGAATCTGATTCTTGGGAAAATAAATCTATGGAAAGTAAAGATATTTACATATTTGGATACTTATAAGAATTCTAATAGGAAAGTTAGGTGAATTCTTATTATAGTGTTTGGTATGCATCAGTATTTCATGGAATGTGATTTAATTTTGACTTGTGTTTTCATTTATATCCCTGTCAAATAAAAATTGAAATCGTCAAATAATGTTAATTTGTAATACAAGTTATATTATTAAATGTTAAATTTTATTATTATTATTATTATTATTGATTTTCTACTTATTATTAATTTTATTATAACCAAATTTATTATTTTTATCAATTACATTTATTATTATTATTATTAAATTTATTATTCTTATTAATTTATTATTATTATTATTATTATTATTATTATTATTATCCTTATTATTATAAAAGAGTTATTGTAGAGTTGAGACAAAAAGAAGGGTTGAATTAACTAGTCTATTTTTTAGATTAAATTCCTAAAGAAAGTAATCTAAATACTAAGAGAATAGTGAGATGTAGAATCCAAGGAAAGTGCTACTATTTTCCCTAGATTGGGAAAGTTTTACTTTCCTAACCACTCAAAAAAATGAACCAAATATAATAATATAAATTTTAAGAAAAAGATTATTTTCCCAAACAAGAATTCATGTCAACCAAACAAGACCTTAGTTTAATATGAAAATATCACCACTATGTACAAAGAATGAATGTTATAAATCAATACAAATAATACTTGGACTTCATCTTATCTAAAATCCATATATTAAATACCTCGCTTTTCTACAAAAAAGAAAGTACCACCGTTCATTATAGATACATCACATATTTAATTTAATACGAGAATACCATCACTCAGTACAAACAGTATTATATACACCCTTCATATGTTCATTACCACTTTTATGTATAAAAAAGTACATATAAATAACACATTCACTTCAATACGGGAATCCATATCGGATTACTAACATAGATTCTCATATTGTAATTGGTAAAAACACAAAATTCTCGTCCTTTTTTGATAATGGAAAAAAGAAGAAGATAAAACACGGTGAGTAAGAAGAAGAAAACAAAAAAGTTTCAAAGAAAATTATTTAACATTATGAGATTACTATTTTATCATTCCACAGAGGGTTCAATACCAACAAGCTATGTAGTCACCCCCTTTCTGTTTCAGATGTATTCCCCACCAACTAGGATAAGACGTCACCATCTTTGGTGGCACTATCTCTTTCAATTCACATGGCATAGTTATGTGACGTGGGATAATAATAGAAATTTAATTTCTCAAGATTTAACATTGATATATTTACGAAACAAAAATCACACCCCGTAGCGATATCGATAAATAATTTACTATTTTTCCAATGTAATAAATGGTAATGAAGGTACATGCAATATCTGCTCTTACAAAACAGTTTCAATCATACTAAGTTAAATAAGTACTCACAGATTTATGTAAACGTATCAGGGACAATTCTGTGTTTACGATTATAATTAATTTCAATCCTTGAAATGTGACTGAAAAGAAGTGGGGTGGTAAAAATAGGACACCCCGTCAAAGTCGATGACGGGGTTGCTAAGTTGACAAACACCCCGTCGTTGTGGTTGGCAGGGTGAAATCAATGGCAGGGTGACAAAGCGTCACCCCGCCATTGGGAATGGCAGAGTACGCGTGCCCACCCCGCCATTCTGAATGGCGGGATGAGCAGGAGGAGCCAGCATAATTTAAATAAATTTGGGCGAAGGGTGGATAGCGGCTAAATCATAAATGCGTAAAATATACAAACGAAATATAAATATTCTTATAAATACAAATACAAAATATAATGTCGCGATCCTCGTTCGCGACACTGTTATTATAATTTAAAATTTTTATAACATTTGTATTATGTATTTTGTAAGTATTATTATTATATTTAGTATAATAATTATTAAATTCCTTATTTTCGTTATTATATTTATATTCCTTATCATTATTAAATTTTTTAAATACATTTCTTTCTATTAAATTATGAAATTCGTTATTATGCTAAATTTTTTGCTTATTAATGTTAACTTTATAACTCCTAATTATTATATTCATGTTATAATAATTATTATTATTAGTTTTGTACTTCAGTTTTTTCTTATTAAAATTTTATGTATTATTTTTATGCAATTTGTTTAATATAATTCATAACATTATTAAATGCCTTATTATTATGAAATGTTTT